>VXAA01003755.1:235732-272897 GCA_013399115.1 Anseranas semipalmata | reverse complement strand
AGGGCTCAGCAGTGTTTGCAGTGCCTGCCAGGATATCTGCAAACTCCATATTAGAATCATATCATGGCTTTTTCAAAAAGTGAAAACCTTTATAGTTCTTGAAACTGGACAAGATGAGGTTTTTCTTTGCTCTTCCATCTGTGGCACATATCTTAGTAACTTTGGCCTCTCCTCTCCTCTCCTCTCCTCTCCTCTCGCCTTTCTTTAAATGCTGACAACATTGTTTTCATTTGCTGTATGTTGTGCTCTCACATGCACAGATTTCTCCATTGCTCATCACCTCCAGGAGATTTTTATACCAATATAAAGTGGGTGTAAAGTATTACCGCTATGATCTCATAGTAATTAGTTCACTTTGTATTCGTATAAAAGCAAGGCATATAGGACAGCAGAGAATTGTGTTCAGTCTGTAAAACTGATAAAATACATTTCAAATATGTATTAATCTAGTACTGAGTTAAACATTTATTACTTAAATTATTAAGATTATTAATTAAAAATTATCATCTATATTTTATCTCAGTGTAGACATAAATAGTAGAGCTACAATCACTGGTAAGTGTAATACATTTGCTGATTTATAAGCATAAAGTTCTCCAGGGACTGTTGCTAATTCCCTATGTGATAATTTGCATTTGTATTACAGTTAGTTTGGACAAAAAAAAAAAGAAAATATATTTGAAGGTGTTTTTTTTGTCAAGATACAGAATAATCTGTAGTCCATATGTTCTTTTTCTACATTCTAAATACTATTCTCACTGCTCTGAATATGAAAATACATGGAAAAATACAATAAAAATATGCATTATAAACTTTCTCACTTGTGATTAATGGCTCTGTGAAAATCTACTAACTTCCCAATGCTAAGAGCATAGTTTGTTTTCTCCAGGGGTGTAAATCTGCATAGCTCTATTAAATTTAACAGAATTCCTTTGGTCTTCATTTTTTTTTTTTTTTGGAGGATGGCCAAATGCTGGTAGATAACCTGATTAGCATAGACGTTCCTACCTGTAAAATCTTTTTTTGAAGATTTGAAGCTTGAGGTTAGAATAAAATTAACAAAACTTCACATAATTACACCTATCTGCTACAGTTAATTTGTGTACTGTGGCATTTTAATCAAATGAGTGCATCACATGGGTTCATTACAGTGCAGAAAGTGCACAGTGCAGTGCACTTCAAAGTGCAGGAAGAACTACTGAAAAACTTGTGACATTTTGTTTGATAACGTCCAGTGTCTCTTCTTATTACAGACTTTTCCTGTTTGGAAAACATCATTTATGTAAGGAAAATAAACTATGAGAAACGTGTTTTTTATTTTTTTATTATTTCAGGATTGGCTAATCTTAACAATTTCCTCTTGGTGTGCTGGGAAATAAGGAGAAAATAAGGGGTTGCATGCAACTGTTGCCACAGTACCGTTAGTAGTCACTGGCTTGTTTCTTAGGACTCTTCATATTAAAAGGGAACTGGGGGAAATCCAAGCACCATTTGCCAAAACACATTTTTAAAACAATTTTACTGTATTTGTTCACAGCTGCAGAGAGGACATCATGCATTTTGCTGAGGCCACCTTGATAGCCTTTATTTGACCAAGGCTCATGTATTTATTCTCTCGATTTCCAATTCAAGAGGACACTTCAGCTTGTGCTTGACTTTTACTTTATAGAACATAAATAGATGTCAGTTTAAATGTGTGTATGAGCTGACTGTAATAAGGATCTTGAAGCAGTGTTTAGCCGTGCAGTGTTTTAAAGATGAGATGTTGCAAATCAAAAGGAATAGGTGATCAGAGACTTAGATATGTGAAATGGGCATGAGTGTAATAATTCACAAGGCTTTTGACACTGATCCTTATAGAGAAATTGGTGAAGTATGGACTAGATGAATAGTTGGGGAGGTAGACTGAAAACTGGCTGGACTGCTGAGCTGAAAGGGTTGTGATCAGTAGAATGAAATCCAGCTGGAGACCAGTCAGTAGTGGTGTACCTCAGGGGTCAATACTAGTTTCAAAAACATGCAAAACCAGGAAGAATGCTGGCTGTCTTGCCACTTGAGGGACCTCGACAGGCTGGAAAAAATGGGCAGACAGGAACCTCATGAATAACAAGAAAGGGAAATTCCAAGTCCTGCCCCTGGTGAGGAATAACCCCCTACATGATAGGAGCCGACAGCTGGAAAGATGATCAGGAGAGAAGAACCTGGGGGTCCTGGTGGACACCAGGTTGAGCATGAGCCAGCAATGTGCCCTTGAAGCAAACAAGGCCAACAGCCTCCTGGGCTGTATTAGGCAGAGCATTGCCAGCAGGTCAAAGGAGGTGATCCTTGCCCTCTACTCAGCACTGGTGAGATGCATCTGGAGCTCTGTGCCCAGTTCTGTACAAGAGAGACATGGACATACTGGAGCACAAACATGAAGATGTTCAAGGGACTGGAGCATCTCTCCTATGAGGAGAGGCTGAAAGAGCTGGGACTGTGTAGCTTGGAGAACAGGTGGTTCTGGTAGATTTTACCAGTGTGTAAGATCTCTTGATGGAGGAGTAAAGAAGGCAGAGCCAGACTCTTCTCAGTGGTGTACAGCGACAGGACAAGAGACAATGGGCACAAACTGAAGTACAGGAGGTGCCCTCTGAACATAAGAAAAGAACACTTTTTATATGAGGAAGGTTGAACACTGGAACAGGTTGCCCACAACGGCTGTGGAGTCTCCCTCCTTAGAGATAATCAAAGCATGACTGCACATTGCCCTGGACAACCGGCTCTCACTGACTGTGCTTAAGCAGGGGATTGAACTAGCCAATCTCCAGAGGTGCTTTCTAGTCTCAGCTATTCTACAATTCTGTGATTCCATGAAGAAAGTTAAATATATAAGACAATATTTTCATTGCACTTCATTATACATGCACAGTGGTCTGTCAATAACACATGAAAGTTAACCAATTTTATCATTACACTTCCGAAAATCTGCCTGAATATTTTTCTTAAGCTTCGGCAATATTTTCTCTAACAGTCTGGAAAAAGCCACAGTTGGGAGATTTACTGTATTTATGGAGACGAGAGGCATAAAGTAAGTGTTCTGTGCAATAAAAGCGTAAATAAAATTTTCGGAGTTAAAGTTACAGGTTCGTAGAAAAGTCTTAAGCTGTGTGGGGCCTCTGCAGGTCATCTGGTCCAACCTTCTGGTGTTAGGGCCTTAGATTAGGTTATCTTGGGATCTGTGAAGATGAATTAGCAAGAGAAATTCCTTCATTTCTCTGGGCTACCTACTCCAATGCTTAACTGTTCTCACAGTGAAGAATATTTTCCTTACATACAGAGTGAGTTCCTCCTGAAGCAAATTTTTGCCTTGTCCTGCCACCATGCATGGTCATGAAGAGAGCATCTCCATCTTCTTTATAGCTATTTCTTAGGTATTGGAAGACAGTGATCACTCTAAGCCTTCTTTTTTTGTGGGCTAAACACACACGTTCTTGGACCTCTCTTTATATGTCAGGACCTCCAACCTAATCATCATGGTGGCTCTCTGCTGGACCATCTCCAATTTTTCTTTCTCTTGACCATGGGGAATTTCACATTGTGTTGCCGAGGTGATGGCCGTGTCTTCTGGTAAGATTTAGTAGCACAATAAGATTTTTCCAGAACTCTCTGAGGAACTCTCATACCCAGTTATAGGTATCAAAATAGGCTTCCTAAAGGCTAAAGAGAAATAAATCTCTTTTTTATTGGATAATTTTTCAAAGTAGTGCAGAAAGGAGTTAGTCCCAAGGGTAATGTAAAGGATAATAGGTTTGAACCTATTTTGGCTTGAGTAAAGGGGTATTCTGCCATTAACTCTAATGGAAGGAGGGAATGACAGGCAGTTTTATAGAAGATGTGCTGAACTGGGATTTTTCATGGTTGGACTAAGAAAATCACTTAGTCTCCTGTGAAACCCAGAGAACCGTAGGACAACCCAGGCTGAAAAATAAACTCTGCTAAAGGCTGTTGCAGAGCTCCCCAGGAGAACAGATATTTTTGCAGCTAGAATGGTTCTTGGTAGCTGAGAGGCAGCATATCTACTTCTATGTTGAGAATTGTTCTTTATATTTTTGTTCTGGAGGACAGTGCAACCAGCCACAGAGAATATAGGCCTTTTTATGTGGAGTTTGCCTGCATCCCTCCCTTAATGCCTTATTTCTGAAGGCTAAGACTTGCTGAAATAAGTATCTGTACCAAATTTTTATAGGAAAACTTAAAAGACGACAAGGAATTACATGAGTCTGTCTCATGGTCAGTACTCTTAATAAGAATGCTCTTCCCCTCCAGAAAAATGAAGTGACTAGTTGGGACATTGTAATCCTTGTTCTAGGTTTGCCAAGATATAGGGAATACTAAACCTTTATCTGTTTCTTTGCTGCTAAATAAGGAGGGATAGAAATGGATCCCCAGCCCTGAGACCAGTGGTTTGCCACTCCATAGCAGATTATCTCGAGAAGGCTCATGGGAATGGTCCAAAATAGAGCCAAGAAGTGTCCTCTCAAGCATGGTAGATGATTGAGGCTTCGGTGCTTGGGTTCACTCCCTAAGCCTCATTATTTATAATATAAATGTGTTCCTTGAATTTCAGCCTTCTCTCCAGCATTCATATTTGTCTGTATGAGGAGAAAAATAGAGACAGAAATGTCATCGTTTGGGTGTTGGATTCGTGATGGATCTTAGATCAATCGTTAAAAAGCTCTAAGAAAGGTGTCAAAATGCAGTAGTACTATCTTTTGTCAGAACCGGTAGTGTTGGTTTATAGAAGGAAAGCAAAGAATCTTTGCTTAAGGATTAGCTGCTTGTCCTGTTTATATGTGAAATCATTTGGTGTACCTGCAAAAGCTGTCCAGCCAGTGAGCTTGAACTCTCCCTGTGGCTAATAAGGAATGAAACTGAGAAGGCTTTTGAGACCTTTGACATGGCTGGACTGGAGGTTTTTAGATACCACGTGTGGATAAGACTGTAAATAACAATTCCTTTGTTGATAGTCATGAGTAAGTAGTGCCAAGGTGAGGGCATAGGTGCAGAGCGAGAGAATAGTGGCTGCAAAGTGATTTTATGGTATGCCATGCAATCTGATGTTTTTCCTTTGCAAACTCTTAAGCTCTTGTGAAGGGCAGCAAAATCTCAATTTTAACTTATAAGAAAACAACAGTTGTGTGAGAATGATCAGCTTGGAATTATGAGCTCTGACACTGAAGAACCAGAACTGTCTTAAAGGAAAGATGTTTCTTTAAATGCCTTGATTTAGGGGTGATGGGGCAGTTCCTGATTTTGGATGATAAGGGTCGGTAGGAGGGGGAAGTACTTCTGTACTGCTGTATCCTTGGTTGATATAATTGCTGAGTAATGCTTGGTGAAGTGGTTGTTCCAAACCGCACCCCTAGACAAGCTCATCCCAAACTCCTCTTTGACCAGAAGAAAGGGTTAAAAGCAAGTGGACACTATGGATTTGAAGGATGGACTGTTAGGTGGATTAAGAATTGGTTGGCTGGTCGCAGCCAAAGGGTTGTCATCAACGGTTCTATGTCTGGGTGGAGGCTGGTCACAAGTGGTGTCCCTCAGGGGTCGGTCTTGGGACCGGTGCTCTTCAGCACCTTTATCAATGACATAGACGATGGAATCGAGTGCACCCTCAGCAAGTTTGCGGACGACACCAAACTGAGTGGTGCAGTCGATACCATAAAGGGAAGGGATGCCATCCAGAGGGACTTGGACAGGCTGGAGAAGTGGGCCCAAGAGAACCTAATGAGGTTCAACAAGGCCAAGTACAAGGTGATGCACTTGGGCTGGGGCAATCCCAGGTACTTATACAGGCTGGGAGAAGAAGAACTCGAGAGCAGCCCTGCGGAGAAGGACTTGGGGGTCCTGCTGGACGAGAAGCTGGACATGAGCCGGCAGTGCGCGCTTGCGGCCCGGAAGGCCAACTATGTCCTGGGCTGCATTAAAAAAGGGGTGGCCAGCAGGGAGAGGGAGGTGATTGTCCCCCTCTACTCTGCTCTGGTGAGACCCCACCTGGAATACTGCGTGCAGGCCTGGGGCCCCCAGCACAAGAAGGATGTGGAGCTCTTGGAACGGGTCCAGAGGAGGGCCACTAAGATGATCAGAGGGCTGGAACACCTCTCCTATGAGGAAAGGTTGAGGGAACTGGGCTTGTTTAGCTTGGAGAAGAGAAGGCTCCGGGGAGACTTCATTGCGGCCTTCCAGTACTTGAAGGGAGCATATAAACAGGAGGGGGAACGCCTGTTTACACTTGTTGATAGTGATAGGACAAAGGGGAATGGTTTTAAACTAAGACAGGGGAGATTTAGGTTAGATATTAGGAGGAAGTTTTTCACTCAGAAGGTGGTGAGGCACTGGAACAGGTTGCCCAGAGAGGTTGTGGATGCCCCATCCCTGGAGGCATTCAAGGCCAGGCTGGATGTGGCGCTGGGCAGCCTGCTCTAGTAGTTGGCAACCCTGCCCAGAGCAGGGGGGTTGAAACTAGATGATCTTTAAGGTCCTTTTCAACCCAGGCCATTCTATGATTCTATGATTATATGACTAGCCATGCTTGGCTTCATGGACAGTACTGATGTTAGACTTGCTTTTTAAAGGGTATAGCAGCTGGTATGGCTCCTCAGGAGTGACCTGTTTACACCAGGTTCTGTCTTAACAACTGTATTTTGAATGCATTTTGTTACTTTCTTGTTACTCAGAAGTGGTCCTTAATATATTTAATATTTTTAGTGCCCTACAGATACCAAAGCAACGTTTGGGGTCCACCTTAAAGTAGTAGGAGACTGGACAGGTATGTAGAAAAACAATTCCTTTTCAGAGGCAAATATCTTTACTTGAACTTTCTGGCTTCAGCACGACTTTACCTTGATTGCAACATATTCTCACTAGAGATCATTTATGCTTGTTTTGTCAAAGTTGTTCTTATTACATTCTTGATGCAACCCCTGCTTTATTTAGATGTGCATTTCTTCAGATAGCATGATTCTCCAACTACTAACAGATGTTCTAATCACAATTTAATAATTTGCAGTGTTCTTCTGCCTCTTTTTCTTATTTTTGGTAGCCTGCTGCTGCTGTATAATGCCTCTGTGCATAGTAGAGACCACAGAAATGCTGAAATGTGCAGCTCTCAGATAAGAGGATTTTAATGCCAGCAGTATGGATGGCTGCCAAGTTAATTAACACCCATGGTACAGTGAGATTACAGGTTGCTTTCATGTTCTTCCATGCTCTTCCATTGGTCTCTGAATGTCCTCCAGACCAAGGGTGTAAACCAGAATTCCCTGCAGAGGAAAATGGTAATTTCCTGCTCCCTGTGACAGTTCTGTGCTCAAGTGATAGATGTCATCATTACTTGGCAGCTGACTTTCTTCTTGCTTAGCATAGCATTTCCTTGTAAGGAAGATAAATACACAACACCATCTTGTTCGTTTCTTACGAAGAAATGTTTTCCATGTTAATTGGTGTCGGCTCATGTTTTTGTGGAACAGAGTCAAATAAGCTTGTCACGCTGAAAGGGATTAGAGCAATTCAGGGAGAATAAGTCCATGAACGTATGTTCAACTTGCTGGTCCAAATCCATTCTTGGCTGTGGAATTCTCTGAAACTTTAACAGGCGAAGGTTGACAGGGCAATGCCATGTGCGAGTATAATCCATAATCACCCTGATTTTCTGTTCTTCCTTAAAATACAGGATGTTGGAGAGAAAGAGGCAGGATATGGGCCTAATTAGCCTTTGTTCTGCCCCACTATGCTGTTATTCCATGCCATTCCTGCCAGGGAGAGGATAGTAGGCTACTGGGACAAATAGGGTGGAGAAGTGCTAAATGGGTTTTGCAAATAAAATTGCATCTTTGAAGTTTTCTTGCCTCTGTGAACTGCTCTTTAATAGTATTCAGATGTCTTTCTTCCAACTCACTATCCATATTCTCCATTGTGAAGCAGGTCTGCCTAGGTAGGACTGTATGAGATTCAGAACACTGTTATGTTACAGGGACAGTATGTTGTAGTTTGGCTACACAAGGACATCTCTTCCTGGGTCAAATGTACTGTTGGAAAGCAGGCTGTTTACCCAGCCATTTACCCCGCATCTCTACCATGGAGCCCTCTTCTCACTTAAGCCTTGTGACAGTTAATGGTCTCTAATCCTCTGACTGTTTGAGGAGGATACTGAGGAAGGATTATTATATTTGCCACGTTCCTTATAATCTTTCTTAAGCATGTTCTAATGGCTGCTCCTGGAGACAGGATATTGGTCTGGGGGAGTTTTTGTGCATCATACTGTTATTTAAGATCCTCTCATGACCTATTCTCTCAGCCGTTATCCTATTTATTCAGATTCTCTTTTGTATCACATTTTCACATTCCTGACGGTTTCTGCCTGACACCAAAGAGAGTTAGCAATTTATTTCAGAGAACTCAATTACAAGCCTAAATTAAAGGGATGCAAGAAGAGTGCAGATATGCTGTGAAATGCAGAGAAGAACCAGTTCATTTGAGACGTTGCTTCTCACGCTGGCTTCAGCTTCTGCTGCCTGCACCTGGGAGATGTCAAGAAGGAACCATTTCCTGCCATTAGCTGTAAGGACTTGAGCTGGGGATATAAACCACTGGGAAACCAATTCTGCAAGTTATGTTTCAGGTCAAGTCTCTGACACCGAATCTCATGTTTTGAAAATTGAATAGAATACCTTTTGGCCTCAGTGACTTTGTTTTATAGGTCAGGAAAGCAACTGCACGTCAAGAGGAAAGATAAGAGGTAATCGAATTGTCAACTAATGATGAGAAGTTGCTGTTAAGGGAAAGTCATTTATTGTCCATATCTCAATGCATAAAACTGTAGATATTCAATAGCTTGCAAGAAGGGGCTTCTGAAAGAAAGCAGTCACTTCAGATTTTTTTTTTTTTCACAGGAACAGATATTTAGTAGATTTTCAGGCAGTATAACTATTTGCTTTTAAAAGCAATGATTTGAATATCGCAAAATGTGGGACAGAAGTAGGGAAGAGAGGAAGAAACCTCAGAAATGTTAGCTCTGAGACCTTTGCAAAACTAAGAGTAATCCAGACCCCTAAGTGATGTATTTCTTGCTTTATTGAAATCAAATGATGCTATCTGAGCTTAGAAGAACCTAGGACCTGCTCTTCTCAAGGGTAGATTTGAATAAAGGCACGACATTCCCTCCCATTATGTAGGCAGCAGCATTCCTTAGATAAATTTCCAATACAGATCTGAGCTCTTTCATTTCTCATCTGTATTATGGTAGTATTAGTAACTGTATTGTGCTTAGCTTTCATGTTCATTACAGAAAACAGAGACACACAGGCACTGGTATTCCTGTAATGTGCTTTTAGATACCTATGTAGGTATTTTCACCTGAACTACATCCCTTGGCTCCCTTTGTAGGCTTCTGACCTAATGCTGTGTCTTTTTTAGGATGAGACAAGCCAGGCCCCAAGCATGCCTTTTTCTCTTCTTTGATTGTAAAGAGAATCCAGATATGCACCTCTACTTTAGAGGTAGTTTAGTTAATTGAAAGTTAGTTGTGATTTTTTCCCATTGACAGGTTCCTGACATGATTTTTCCAACTTCCACCATGTGCAATGGATACTGTGCATAGCGGTACAGCTCCTACAGACCCACTAAAGAATGTTTCATAATAATGTAATTACTACTGTTACAGACACGATTACTTAAGTCAGCACCTATTGTATTAACAAAACCTTCTATGGCATTGTGGTGGCTCATACTATTAACACAATTTTTTCATATTGCAGAAGTAAAACCTGCGGCTGTAGACCACAGCTCAGGTAGCCTGCTAGGACACTCAACTTACAGTGGGTTTCCAGTGGCTGATCTCCAGTAATTGCAAATGTGAAGCCGTGCAGCTTGGGCTAGCTCTCGCTCTGAGCTATGCCAGCATGTCTCACTGTGCAGCTGCCTGGCAGTTGCTGCAGCTGAGCTGGTGGATGGTTGCCTAACCCCCCCAGGATCACTGAAAGCCCTGCGAGGGCTTTATACAGATCAGACCTGTGAGATCCATAGATGAGCTAATCAGCTGATTTTGCTGTTAACCTCCCCTCTAAAGACCTATTCTGTTCTGCTTCTCTCATGTCTCTGTGGTCACCTTTTTCTCCTTCAGCTTTGAAAAATAAGTTGGCTTAATATTTACAGAAGGATTTCTTGAAAGTTGTTTTTTCCCCACTTACTGTCTAGTTTGTCCGCAGTGTTGTCACCTGTCAGGCTTGTTCTTCCTCTGTCCTTGCTGCTGCCTCAAGTACCACTGCTTGTTTAGTTTGAAAGCTGACATTTCATCTGGCATCTCCAGAGGTAAAATGAGAAACCAGGGACCATGCCTGATGTGTCCAGACACTCAACAGCAGTGAAAAAAACACCTCAGTGTATCAAGACAATGTGTCTCATTCACTAGACAAACTTCAGGGTGCTAGACAGAAAGTAATATTGATGATGTTGAAACAACAGACTTTGAAGCCACGCAGCATGTTTTTGTGGAAAACAAGCAGACAGCATTCAGAGGTGTTGAGGTGAACTGCAGGCTTTAAGGCAATAAAACATTGCTGTTATGCTGCAGGATGTTGCTGGTACAAATTGGTGTGGGATTGTGTTTAAAACACTGCTGCTGTTCTGTGCTCTACAGTAATTTTTATCTTGTAGTGACATCATCCTGCTGTTCAGTTGTGTATGATCCTAGAGACTTTCGCAGGGCCTGTCCACCAGTCTGAGCAGCATGGTATTTGTTATGAGGGTACCATAATAGCACTTCAATACTACCCGTTAAATCTGAGACTTCTGTCCCATAGGCTGCTAAATGTTGTGGCAGCCAGAGGTGCTGAGCTGGAACCAGAACAGATATATTTTAGTGTACCAATGCATTACTGTAGAAAATGCTAGGTCTCCTCAGAAAATACATATCTCTGCTTAGTTCTTCCTGCTGGAGATGAGGATATACGTGGTCAGGAGATCCTTGAGGTACTGACTAGCTTATTTTGAATGTGACGTGGTTTCATATGAATTTTTGTCAGATATTGTCATTGTGCTTTCTCTGGAAGGTCCAGATTTGGAGCAGGAAGTTTCAGGAAAAAACATTTTTCAGTTAAACACAACAAAACTCTTTTTCCAGAACATGGCAAATATATGAAAACATGGATCTCATTTAACTCCCTATGGATTAAAACCTGAGACAGCAAAGAGTACACAACACAAAATTCTTCTTTTTAAACAGACATAATTTTTAATGCAGTTGTTTGACGTTTTGGAGATGGACTAAGGATTTTTTGAATGCTTTCCAGAAGAAAATAAACATGCCTTTTAAGTGGCTCTGAAGGAGGCATGATCTGAACTCCCTGGGCAGGGAAGGTTTGTCAAATCTTTGAGGACTGTCTTCATGACCCTGTTAAGTTCTTGCATCTCCTAATACAGAGAAGGTCTGAAGCACCCCAAGGCTCACTGTGCATTGCTGCACTTTGCCACGATTTATCAGCAGGCATAAGAGCTAGCAAATAAACAATATTTTATTTTCAGTAACCCAGGGGATGGTTTTAGAGATATTGAAGTAGTGGATCATTCAGTCAATATCAACTATATTCGTAGTGGATCTTAATTCAGACGGGAGGAGTGTGAAGCAGAAGATGACAAGAAGGAATAATATGACTACAAAGTATGCCTGCAGGATGTGACAGGGTTGTCCCAGGATCACTATAATTGCTACCGAGTTTCTCTCAAACTATCTAGTCACTTATAATAAGCAGTTGCTCAACTCTTTTTCTATTACCTCCAGCTCTATTTGATTTGGGCCTTTCTCATTCCATAGTAACATGGATTTTGTTGTGTTTAGTTATTCCATGAAATTCCTGGCAGCAAAGGTGTTAATGATGTGGTACTGTTGGTTTTTCCAACAAAATCCAAGTGTGGTTTTGGAAGCAGAAGGCAGAGATGGAATAAATGTTATTTTTCTGCTGCTAGACTTTATGACTACCGATTCTTATCTTCTCAGTGAGTCCTACTTATGCTTCCTAGGAAGATGTCAGAATTGAGTGCTCAAAAGGTTTAATTGTGTTTCTTTTTATATAATTTGACATTAATAATAAAAGTAATACTGTTACATTACTGCGAGGTTAAAATACCTTAATATAATTAGCCAGAGCATGCTGTAAGGAATACTAGTTTTATTCATCATCGCTATTAACATTCATTTGTTTGTTTATGACTGTAAACAAGCTCATTAAGGACACGATTAAGAGAATGGAGAAAAAGGAGGATAACAGATTTATTTTACTGGCTCAATGCTGAAAGCCCATTTCCTCCGAGTAAAGAATTAATGCTGAAGGTGAACACATCTGAATGTTTTACTCCAGACCTGGATTGTTTGACATTAGTTGAACTCCAGCTGACTTAGTACCAAAAACAGTATAACTTGAGCCAACTCTGATTTGAGCAGTTCATGAGTTTTACCTCTACAGGGAAAAAAATAAGATTGTTAGGTCAGAAGTTTGCCTTGAAGGAAAATTTCTCCTACTCTGAAATCCTTTCTTCAAGCATCCTGTTATGTGTAATCTTCTACCTTTTTGCATATCACAGGCTCTTTTTAATTATGTAGTGATTATAGAAAAGGACATGTCTGAATGATGTAAATTATTTTTATATTTTGATATAATATACACAGGATGCCTGGATATTGCTGTAGTTAAGAACTCATCCAAGAATACAAAGTTTGAAAGTTTCCTTGCCATACTTCAGATATTTTAAGTACCTTTATGCACAACAGGAATGAAGGCTGTGGAGCACGCTAGTGTGTACCAACTGATGGTATCTTAATCAATGTAGGGGAAAAAAAAAACTCTATCTTAAAGATAGAATCACAAAATAGAAGGCTCCAGGAAATGTATTTGAGTGGGCTTCCAGGCAAATTTCTGTTTTCGTAATCACTGTTTATGTGCAGTGTTTGGCTAGTTAAGAAGGCAAAGTAGCTGCTCTGGAGTTGCCTGTTCCCTGTTTTGCTTGTTCTGATACTTAGGGAAGTCCCATTCTTGTGGCAGTTTCTGTGCAGAGGAACACAGCTGCTTCATGCAGTTAATATGCAAAGTCTAGCTGGACTTTTTGGTTCCTTTGTATGAGCACCTTTAACAGGTGTGTAACGGTTTCCAGAGAAATAGGAGAGTTCACAATAACATGCCAGCTCTACATCCATGCCTGCACTTCCCTGGGGGCAGTATTCCATGCACCTGGATGCCACTCAAGTTTTACTGAGGAATCCCTTCCAAAACAACTTCATGTTTTGTTCCCAGTTCAGTGAAACTTACCCCTTGGACAGAAGAAAAATGCAGAGACACTTCAGACTTGAAATTGTGAGTTATCACAATTGTTAGTAACAAGTGTTAGTTAAAATACCTTAAAAGTAGATATAAAGGGTTTCTTTCAGGGATCTTTTCCTAACAGATTGTGAAAGTGCTGTAGTGAAATAGGAAGATAGTATTTCAAATTGGGAACATTAAAAGAATAGGAATAACTGCTGTAGGAACTGTTGATGTTGATAACCTTCATGATCAGAAGGGACAGTTACTTATATGTGCTCCCAACTCCTGCATGATGTTTTAGAATTTTATAGAATAATTTCTATACAAAAGCTAGTATAAGCCAGAAACAAAACTTGGGATTGAATTAGTCAGCAGATTTTTCACCTTCAACCTTTGGATGTCCACGGGCTCTTTCTGTGCATGAAGTTCAGCTCTGTGGTGGTTCCCATAACGTGGTGTTTTGTCTTTTTTTTTTTTTTTATTTCCCCTCTTTCATTTCAAGGCAAGAACCACCACACTTTGTTGCCCCTTTCGGTGCAAATACAGAAAATGAGCATGGCACCTTCGAGCCTTCCATTTGGTCATTCTCTTGTGCTAAGTTTTGACACCTTGGGTTTGTTTGGCTCTTTTCTTTCTGCACCCTCTCCACTTTTAACGCTCCTTTTAAATACAGAATTGGACTCACTGTTCAGTAGCAGTGTCATCATCAGTGTGGGCTGTGGTATGATTTGAAGTGTAACGCTCCGTTGCCATAAAGACTTCCAACAGTGGTGGTCGCTGGGCTATTCAGACGACTGCCTATCATGCTACCTTGTACTCCGTGGCCTCTCTTACCTGTCTGCTTATTTCTGCTGGTGCCTTGTCTAACACTTGGACGGCAAGAGAGAGGGAACACCATTTGTTCTGAATTTGTTCTGTGTTTAGTACAGGACAGTTGTGGTGCTTAATAAAACTCTTACAATATTGCAAATGTTACCATGATCAAATAATATCTGAGTTACATTTTCATCCTATTTGCATACCAAATATTGTACAGCTCTTTGTTGGCATGATATTAATGTTCAAGTTATAGTTAGGGTATCCCATCTACTTCATTACTTTTTTTTTCTTCTTCACTCCATAAGTATATTTACCCCACTTTTGGCCAGCTGTGTGTCCTCACCCAAAACTTCAGACCGCATTGAAACAGCAATTGCCAGTTCCCAAATCTCTTTCTGTTCCAAACTGATTAAAATCGGTGCTGGTCTTCTTCAGATGGGGCAAATTCTGCATCAGTTCCCTACAGCCCCTGACAACCCATCTTTGCATTCATGAGCTGCACACACTTTCCTGTTGCTCCATCCAGACCTTTAACTTTGTATATGCATTGTTGCTCTAATACATCAAGCACTAGCTGGAGAATTTGGCTTTTTCTATGAGGCAATGCAGTCAGTCTGTGGTCCAAGACTTTTTGAGGAGCATCTTGCAAGCACAGCTCTTCTCTGTCCCAGTCCTCCCCAGGAGATCTGTCATGTTCAGTCATAAAGGTTATTAAAAAAACAGTCACCAACCAACTATGTAATTATCAAATGCAGAAATAAGATTCTTGTGGAGAAAAATGAGTGTGTGACAGCCTCAGAAATGTTACTTACCCTTCTTTAAGGAAAGAGAGCAACCGAACCTCAGAACATGCACTGAGAGCATCACGTCGTGATGCTGGGCCAACAGCAGGTTTCCACACTTGTCAGAATAGATATTTTGGCTTCTGTTGTAAGCAGAATAGAAAAGTTTACTTTACAGGGTTTATGGCTACACATTTTATGTGAGCTTAAACCACACTCAGAACCACATGCTAAGCAGAGCTCTCTACTGGGCTGTGAACCTAGTGTCCCAATGCCTCAAGTGGATACCTCAGTGCAGAACAGAGATGTGGGGACACATTCCTAATGGGAATGGACTGAGACTGCCAATGCAATCCATTTTTTTAATAAAAAGGCATCCTTTTGTGAGTGTCAGTCCACTAAATTCATTTCTAACTAAGACCTGATTTCTATCTTTTTATCAAGCTTTGAAATTTCAAGAGAAGGCAAGGCAGAAATGCTTTAAATACTCTATAATAAAGTTTGAGATGCTGCAAGGTAAATTTCTAGTGGTTCTGAATCATGAACCAAATTTGAAAAGGCACTTGTTACATGCTGAATGTGGCATTTCTTAATGAGACAAATGACTCAATTATCTAATTATTAACTAATGTGCTTCAAGGAGAATCTGTAGGAGGGAATTCATAGGCTGGAAATCACTTAGCCGAAATGTGAATGGGATTGCAACATTGTGCATTGGGACACGCGGCGCAGAGTGTGTCGTGACAGTAATAAACGGTGTGTTGGTATGAAGTGCAGCAGCTGATAGGCAGGGTGCAGCCTGTATTTTGTTTCACTGACATTATAACCCACATTTCTGCAGCTCAGCCGAGTTCTTGTTCTTCCTCTTTTTCTTTATTTAAACCACTTCTTGCTAAGAATAGGGATAAAGTGATGGAGCTCATTTAAAAAAGGATATCATGATGCTTTTTATTTATATAGTTTGTGACATTTGTACCAGATCAGTCCAAAGTACACTATAATGGAATAATATTCCATGAGAGGCAAGTTTTGTAGGGAGAGGTAATATCTTTTATTAGATCAGCTGAAACAGCCGGAAAAAACAAGCAGGCTTTCAGGCATGTGGAGCCTACAGTAGGTTTTACAAAGAGGCAGCAAAGTCAAAGCAACGAGCAGGGAATGAAATAATATTTCCTGTTACTTTTTAAAGCTTTTCTTTTTTTTTTTTTTTTTCTGAGAAATACAAGCAGTAGAATGGCGTGGTTAATTAATAAAAGATGCCCTCCTTCCCCTGCAGTTTTTTAAAAGTTGATTTACCTTTTCCATGAGAAATATAGTTTGTTTTTCCAAAAATTCATATTGCGAAAAATACTGTCTGAAAGCCAAAAATATCACTTGTAAATGCTGTCCCAGCTGCCTGTTAGGATTTGTATGTCTCCAGCTTTCTTTATCTTCTGCTGGCTGGGTTCCCAATTTAAACTGTATGTGCAGTGGTACGCTGTGGTCCCTGTCTCTCCTGGAGAGGGAAAGCACTCGCATCATGGCAGATAGGGTCTGATTGGCAGCTCTAACTGGGAAAAAAGATGGACACATGAGAAAACTCCACTGCACTGTGATTTGCATGAAGTACTAAATTTTAGTTATATATACATGCACACACTCTTCCTTCTACTCTCAGCATTTGGATTTTTTATTACATTTTAATGTTTTTTTTCCTCTCTTAAAATCTCAATATGCTGTCTTTAATAAGTTCGGATTTAAAATGTTTGACCATCTATAGAGAGTAAAATTCAGACAATGCCTTCTGGAAAGCATCATTGTGTTTCTAGTAAATTGAGGGGAGCCTTTCTGTATGTAGAAGCTGATAACCAGTGAATGACTGCTTGGTCTGTGACTTACTTGAAACCAGAAAATTTTAAGTTGTGCTGTGCTAATGTCATGCTCGTGAGAATGAGAGAAGGCTTCCCTGTTGGGGGCGAGAGTCCAGAAGCACTGTGAATCCAAATAGGCATGGTTTTGCTCTATGGGTGTTGGGCAAGGGGACTCGGTCAGGAAGGAAGTTTACATAGGGCTGTTGACACATTTTTTGGTATTGAAAGGGAGATTTTGGGGAGAGGAGGAGTTTCAGTGATTATTGGCAGGTGGGGTTTTGCTGAAATGGCTGCTGGGATGATTTTACTGAGCGGTCAATTGTAGCTAGCACACCTAGAGCCTCCAAGAAGCCGCCTCCTGTAACAGGAGATGACAATAAATCAGTGGGCAATTTGTGCTCTTCATTGCAAGAAGTAATTTGAAGGACCATCCCTTCGCATAAATTTAACATATTCCCTTATTCATTGTGGGCTCTGTAAGTGCTGTTTCCTCAAGGAAAATGCCACAGACACCCACACATGGTTTCAAAGACGAAGCTGAGATGCTTTCCTGTGCTCTGCCAAGTGGCTGGTGCCAGCCTGACAGCACAGGGCTTTGCTTAAGGATTTCACTTGCACTGTGTTAGCTGAATGTCTCTTGAGCTCAGCCGTGATGGGCTTAAAAACAGAAACATTTATAATTAAAGGAAGAAGGTTTTATAATTTCCGTATTTGATGTTTGCATTTTTTGTAATGGGTTGAGGAGATTATGCTAATTGTGCCCCATTATTAATGAGCATGGAAAATGAAATTTTCTCAGTGTAGCTTCCAAATAAAGTAGCATCTCATTAATCCAAAAACTAGTTTAGCAATAATACTTCTTTAAAAGCCTCCCATATCTCTCAAGACATATGTACCACCACGTGCCATTTCTGCATGCAGAGGGCTTTATCACTTCCTTGCCATTTTGTATTGCTGAAGTTGTGACGGTGCATCCATGCATTGCCATGTGCCAGGCCGTGGCTGGTAACTAAAGAAATCGAACGCTCAGATATCTAAAGACAGCTCATAGTTAGAAGAATTGGTAAAATCACCTTTTCAGAAAAGTACATGTCGAAACATTTCCTTACAGTGATATGAGGAACTGTGTGATCTAAATCATGTTAAACCACTGGTTCTTTGTTCTAGAAAATATTTATCAATGTAGTATTACACAGTAACATTTTCAAGGTTTTCTTTCCCATTCAAAGTTGGGAATAATTGTTCTGTTGACTTGAAATACTAAAATATTTAGTAACAGACTTTTTGTCGTGTAAAAACATGTCTATTTATTATTTCATTATGTTCATAACACGATATTTGAAAAGTGGAGACAAGAAACCATTAGAAAATCCTGCAGCATATTTTAAGGACGGTCTGCACTATAGCTAGTACTGAGTCAGCAAATACATGTATTTTTAAGAACTTATTAATTAAGAATAAAGTAAAACTACCCAGACTCGGTTATATGTAGTAGTTTATCTTCAGGGAGTAGGCTGGCATAAGAACTCAAGAATGGCTTCTCTAATTCAGATATAAGAAGAAATAACAGAATTGCTCACAGCAGGGTGAAATTAAACCAAACTTTCGGTACATTTCTTGATATACTGTGTGCATTAAGTTTTTCACCTATTCCAAAGAAAAAGAGAAAAACAATATCTAACGGCTCATTTCATTTGCCAGTCATTCAAGTGATTTCCTGCTAGGGTTTTGGTATTGCCCTTAGAGAGATGTTATAAGAATGGAGCCTCAGATGTGATTAGATCTTTGGAAAAATTGTGCATTTCTTCCCAGCGGATCATCCCCAGTTGAGTAGCAAAATTGATATAGAAAACGGGATCCAGCTGAGCTCCGATCACTTTATCCTATGTTATGCTTCCATCTAAGAGAAGAACTTGTATGTGTTGTCTGAGAGAGGCAGCTGAAAACACAGGAGAAATGATTTTTATATATAAAAGGAGTCCCTCAGCACCCTATTTCTTCTTTTCTTATTTGGAGCCTTGTTACTGTTATTTGCAGCATTTTGGTTTAACTAAATGGTCAGCTAGACAGGGACTGAAGGCATTTCCACCACAAGGGTGGGGATCAGTGCTGGCACATCCAAGCACGGATCCGGGTATTCTGCAGATTTCAGCTTGGCTGGCCCTCGGCACAGGCTTTGGGAACAACGTAGCACTTTTAAGGGAGGTATTCCCACAGCTCAGCTGTGAAGAAGTGGAATTTGGTGTCTGTATTTTACAGATGCTGGACTGAGGTCACGGCAGCTTAATGTGCTTACTGACCTTACTAAAAGGAGTTAAGCCTCAGCGATTAGCAACATCATTCACAGCTGCATTTTGAGGGAAGAGGGTACAGGACGATGGCAGGGCAATCTCAGGGCTACCTTACATTGCAAGGCAGGGAGTGAACAAGCATTAACAAGGAAACTGTCTTTGCAAACTCCTTCTTCTTCAGCATTTTCTCTTCCCTACCCCAACTAAGAGACACCAACGTTTAGCCAGCCCAGCAGGTACGAAGCCTACAGCAGGGGTCTGGGGGTTTCTCAGCTCTGGGGACAGTTGCCTCCTAACCTGCTGTGTCTCTCTCCTTCTGGGTCAAACAGACATGGTTTAGCAGTTTTATCCAAAGGTGACAATCAATAGGAACAGTACAAAATATTGATATTCGGGGTAAAAATGCACTTTTTTTTCCCCCATACTCAGACTTGCTGATTGCATCAGTAAGGGAACTTTAGTGGGATTTTTAAGAATTGAGACAGCACAAAGAACCAGAATGTACTTAGCACTAATGTCTCTATAGGGGCATCCTTAGCTAGGCCAAAATCTGCTAGTGCTTCCCTCCTGTTCTGGTGTAATGGAATAGGAGCGCTTTGTACAAAACTGGCCTGTTTTGTGTTTTGGGTATACAAAGCATTTTGTGCATCACCATCCCCCCAAAAACAGTAGCTGAAGATAAAATATAATCTTACCAGCCTTAAATCGCCCCTTATGTGGCACAGGGAATGGTTCATTAGAACTTGAATCCAAGTCTTGTAGTACGCAGTTGCTCCCTCCAAAATCTTTTGTCCTATCTCCTTTTACCTGGGAGGGAGTAAAGAAGATGGAGCCAGACTCACTGGTGCCCAGCGAGAGGACGAAAGGCAATGGAAGCAAATTGAAATACAGGAAGTTCTTTCTAAATGTAATTAAAAAAAAGCTTCTTCTGTGAGGGTGCTCAAACACAAGAAAATGTTGCTCAGAGAGGTCGTGTAGTCTCCATCTCTGGAGATATTCAATACCCAACTGAACAGGACTGTGAGCAACCTACTCTCGTTGACCCCGCTCTGAGCAGCAAGTTGAGGCAATCTCCAGAGGTGCCCCCCATCCTCAACCATTCTGTGATTCTGCAGTTATTATACAATGATATATTTGCATATTTGAGTGTAATAATGAAGCTGTGTCCATAGTAGTAAGAGGGTGAAATTATCCCTTACTTACGGTCTAAACTGAGACCAAATATGCATAGATGAAAGCCCAAGAAGTTCCCAGTGACTGGTGGTGTTTCTGTTATGATGGTTGCAAAATTTTAACCTTGGATGGGATTAATTCCATTATTATGTGGCTGACATTTAAATATGTTTAATTAAGAGTGCCTGTAGCTTGTTCAAATGAATATGTATAAAATATATTACACTTATAGACCTCACTAAAAATACCAGTACATGTATGTGTGTGGGTGCATACTGATGTTTGATATATTTGATGATAAACAATGGATGGAGATGATGTGACTGTGTCAGCCCAAGAATGACACTCTGGAGTCATGATAATTATTTCCATGAAGACATCAGCTCAGTGCTCAGCAGCAGTAAAGAAAGCAAAATTGTTAGGAGGAAAGTAGAGAATAAAGCAGAGGTGATCACTGTGCAGCTGCGTACCTCTGTGGTGCTCCCAAGCCTTGAATCCTGCATGCAGGTCTGGCCCTCTTGTTTCAAACAGGATACGTTAGAACTAGACAAGCTTCAGGAAGAAATTATAAAGATGTTCAGAGACATGAAAAGGCTTCTAAACAGGGGACAACTCAGTACACAAGGACTTTTTAGCCTGGAAAAGAGAGAATTCCTTATTACCTCATCATTGTTTTGTTTCCTCCCCTTTTAATCTCATGGAAGATATCTATAGCACAGACTTTGCCAAGAGGAGAGAAGTCACACTTCCTTTACTTCAGAAACTTTGGCCGTAGATAAGTCACAGGTCAAAGTAAAATATTGGACATTTCAGTTTTATGCCATCTTGTTGGTATTTTTATAGCCCTTCACTGGCAAAGGCATTTTCCTAAATGCTTTTTCTCTTTTTCATGGCACTGAGGAAGTACTTATGAAAGCATTTCCAAATTTATAGACCTTGAGAACAAGGCAGATTAGTGGGTCTCAAATCCTTTTTAATGCCGTTGGCAGTTTTCAGAAAGCTGACTTAATTTTTCTTTTTATTGCATGGTGCTGAGGAGCTATCGATAACACAGAAGGTGCTCCAGACCAGTCTGCATTTTGCATAAAACCAGGCAGATGTTTTTAGGCAGAAATTATAGGGTTTGCAAATGTCCATGTGGTGAAAGATGGAACTAGATTTGTGTCTCCAGTGAAAGCAGAAGTGCTAAGGTTAATTACACAAACATGATTGCAAAATATTCAAAGGTATGTGTATAGCTATACAGATAGACCTTTTGGTAGACGAATAGGCTTCTAGACAAATAGGACCACAATGTTCCGTACTTTATAATTGATGAGGCTATTTTGTTTTTCCATTCTCTGATTGCTTTCTAATCACATTTCTGTTTTTTCTTATTAATTTTGTTTTTAAAAATAATCTATAAAACCGATATTAAAAATCCTTATACCATACAAAGCAATTACTATCAGTTTTTCAGTGTTCCTAATTGAATTCATTGAATGGAATTCAACATGTTTTTATTAGAGTTTCAGAGTGGTCTAAAGCTTGTGGGCTCTAGGTTTCTTGTGGTCTAAAGCTGCTAGGTAAGAGGTGTTTGGGATAAACAACCAGTAGTATCTCAGACTTCATGTATGTACTTCTATGGCCCTGTACTTACAAACCCATCAAACTTCGAAAGATCAGGAATTTCATTTTTCAAGACCCTTGGCGCTCAGTAGAGTGACTTTGCTGTTTTTTTCTGTGAAGTACTTTTTAATAAGAAGGAGCAAAGAAACAAGATGTGCAAGACCTGACTTTTAAAGGCAAATCTGACACAATTGCAGTAAGCATCATTTGACAGGTCATTTTGGCATCATCTTGCAAGTGTGAAAGCAGTAAGAGCTTCAGGGGCATGATACCTTGGAAAAACAAGGCCACTGCTCCCTGTGCGATAGTATCTATGTCTACAGAATGTGAATAGTAATGTGTTTTAATTCACAGGGACCTTCCTTAAAATTTATTTTGCTTTGCTAGGCATAGGATTGTGTTATTACATCCAGTCCTAGTTATCACAGGTGACTATGCTACACATTTAGCTAAACATAGATGATCCCAGTGAGGTGGCGTAAACTTAAATGAGGACTTCTCACTGAGCAAAGATCTGGAAGGAGCTACAGACCTAAAATGAAAGCCAGGAAGAAGTGGTGACAGTCAGCATGTTGAAAACATAAATTTGAGCATAAGATGGGGCTGTGAAACCATTCTTGATGTCTGTGAGAATGTTGACCTGTGGGTAGACATAGGGGCACTTAGTGAGAACAACATCTACAGTGTCACACTGAGCAGAGAGGCAAAAAAATCAGTGGCATAATTGATCTCAGAACACTGTAAAAATTCATTAGGACACTAGCTAGTACAGACAAACTAATGCAAGTTACATCCATCAAATGAGAGACAGAGAAGGTGATTGCAGATTTTCAAAAGTCTTTTAAAACATGGTTAAGTAAATGTTATTCATGTTTTGTTAACAAACCAGACCAACACCTAGACAAAAAAAAAAAAAAAAATAATCACATTTTGGGTACTAAACTGTACGAAGTGAAAGAAAAGACTCAATTTTGGGAGAGGTTCCAACATCCCAAATTATGGAAAGGAAAAATAAGACCAGGAAATACAGCATGTCTCTCTAAAATGATCTGAGTACTGATAAGACTGTCTGTGACTTGGTTTGTTTCTCTTGATCAATTAGTGATTGCAAATAAAAGTAATCTAAAAATGCTTTTATTAGTTTCATCAATTATCAAGTCATTCATCCATTGTAGTATGGATTAGAAGAAAAGATCATCTTTAAATTACTTGAAAGCATCCAGAGGAGTACAACAAAGCTGGTAAAAGGGGGCAGGAAGACATGTCCTGTGAGGAGAGGCTGGGGACACTTGGGTTGTCCAGTCTGGAGAAGAGGAGGCCGAGAGGCGGCCTCATGGCGGCCTACAGCTCCCTGAGGAGGGGAAGCACAGAGGGAGGTGCCGGTCTCTGCTCCCTGGGGACCGATGACAGGACTCACAGAACGGCACAGAGCTGCGCCAGGGGAGGCTCAGACTGGGCATCAGGAAACATTTCCTTGCTGTGAGGGTGGTCAGACACTGGAACAGGCTTCCTGGCGAGGTGGCTGATGCCCCATGCCTGTCAGTGTTCACGAGGCATTTGGACAATGCCCTCATTAACATGCTTTAGCTTTTGTTTAGCCCTGAAGTGGTCAGGCAGTTGGACTGGATGATCTCTGAAGGTCCCTTGCAACTGAACTACTCCTATTCTATTCTATTCTATTCTATTCTATTCTATTCTATTCTATTCTATTCTATTCTATTCTATTCTATTCTATCTTCACCCTCCACCACCCCCCGTTCTGTCTGTCTGGGAAGGTATCATTGTGATTTTTGTTTTGCATATTGAAAAGCCTTCTCTTGTCAAGCTTCAGGCTTCTGATATTCACATTTGTAGAAGCACCAAAAGTACCTTTGTCTTGTCAGTAGCTGCCAAAGCTCTTATCACCTCCCTCATCACCTTGCTGGGTAATCCTTAAGGGCAATAGTGTCATTTGCACCAATTTGACTTTTGCACTGTGCACACGTGTAATATGAGAATATGATAGACCTGAAAGGTCAATTACATATGTAATGGCCCTGTGGGATAAATTAATCCTAAAAGCTTCTGTTCAGTGTGCTATTTCTCTTAAGAGCATTTACAGGGCGTGGAGGTTACATGTGCTGGAGGAAGTTGTAGGATGTATGTGAGATGAGGTGGAACACTACCATATAGCGTAAGTGTTGCCATGGAAAAATGAGTAAAGTCATATGGTGAAAAGAAAACACATCTGCCTGGGAAATTTGCCATAGTGTAGGGGAAAAAAAAAAAGCTGACTTTAACTAAAACACAATCCAGTAGGGGAGCTGTTTAGGCCAGTTTCGGATGCCTTGGCTGCTTTCACTCCAATACTGGCCAGCCCTGTCACATTACTATTCAAAATATTTTCAGGATCGCAGCTTGTTGAATTGAGTCGTGGAATGCAGCCGGCTGGCCTGGATCAAGGAGAAAGGGCAGCAGCGTAAGAAAAAGAGTCAGGGAATAGAGGTTAGAGGTGGAATATGGCTCCCAGCCTGGGTGCTGTCTGTCTCAGGCAGATCAAAGGCATGGGACACATCTGCACCCTTGCCAAGATGTGTTGTCTCTCCCAAAGAGTTGCAGGCCCTTTGCAACATCTGCCAAACCAGTTTCACACATTTAAATGTAATGTGGTGTTGCACAGTATTGAACTGAAAGAGTGTCTCTCCCAGTGCTTTCTATTGCTATAGCATGTGGTTATCCCCTAAAAAATACGTTAATCAGACACCCAGAAGACATCATATTAAACAAATCCTTAATTGTGGTGACTTGCGCCATGTTCTGGAGGTCAAAACCCTCAAGTCACAGAGGGAAGTTCTATTGTTCAGTGTTTGCCATTGAAAACTTCCTCTCACTCCTCCACCAGCTGTATTCAAGGCTGTTGTTTGTAGGAAGCCTGTTTATAAAGGGTTCCTAGAATGGCATCGGAAACTTGACTTGCATTGGGAAACATGAAGGATGCATTAAGATTCCTGAAATGGTGGTGGAAGTTAATGTGCTTGCTCTGACACATACACAGTTGGATATTTTGCAGTAGTTAAAGCTTCCTGAAATCTTTCAGTTCTTGTCCTGTGGCTTTTGAAGATCATAGCATATCATCTGTAAGGATAACAGGGCATGCCTGCATGCAGCATATTACCATGTGACAGAGAAAAACAAATCTCTGCATCTTCCTAAAAGTTCAACAAAAAGTAAAAATTAGCTGTAATGGCAAGCTTTTTGTCACAACAATGAGCAGGCCCGTCTTTGAGAAACGCCCACTGAATTTCATTTCCATCTTTACAGCATTGCATTTATCATTGTCGGCCACATCCAGTCTCTGTCCCAGTTAGGTACAGGGAGATTAACAGCTTACATTCTGAAGATGTGGTACGAATTTTGCAGGTACATGTGCTATCAAAATTGAATTTGAAGAGATGTGGGATGAAGATACTAAGTATTAATCTTGTTTCTTCACTGGTGGATGCTGGACTTTTCTGTGAGATGTTTGCAAAGCATCTTAGACGGCTAATGAAAGACTAGATCAGACCATCAGAGATGCTTGACCTTTTGGAATTTATTATGCTTTCTTCAAAGTTATGTAGTTTTATGAAGTATTGGTAATTTTTTTTTTTTCATTTAAATGGCTACATACCAGAATTATATCCAAATTGATGCAGTTACGATGACATAATAATACATAAAAATTGATGTTAAGAAAACCATCTTATACTAAACCATAAGAAGTAGGAGAGTTCCTGATTCCTTTTTGGAGTTGGGAGATTCAGCTTCATTGGTTCTCTGTCCCTTCATTTCCTTATCTGTAAAGTCTGTTTTAGAGGATATTTTGAGATACTTAGGGATACAGAGGAAGGAAGGTCTACATTTATTCTAAAGTTCAGTTACCAGAATGAGAAATGTATATGGAAAAGATGGCTAGTTGAGTCACCATCCCTGGATGTATTTAAAAGACGTTTAGATGTAGAGCTTAGGGACATGGTTTAATGGAGGACTTGTTAGTGTTAGGTCATAGGTTGGACTAGGTGATCTTGAAGGTCTCTTCCAACCAAAATGATTCTGTGATTCTGTGATTCTGAAACCCACAGTACAGCAACTACACACAGCACAGGCTACAAACAGTGGCTCAGCAAATGAGGGAGGCTTAAAACCTGTAGCTGAAGCCTTCAAGCCACTGTTATATGGTATTGCAGGGAAAGTACGAGATACAAAGGTGGGATGGGTATCGTCAGTGTCCTAGATTTCTGTACTACCAGACAACTCGTTGCAGATAATGGAAGGAAACAGAGCATATCCCATGCTATGGGGAGCTAAGGGGTGTGCTGAGGGAATTTGACCTGAAGGGGAAATTCCCTTCTATCCCTGAATCTAGGTATCCAGATCATTTTCAGGAAGTTCCCATCTTCCAGGAACTGAGAAATTGATTCTGATAGAAACTCCTACAGATCCCACTTAAACCTTGCATCTAACCACCTCTAGAACATCAGAGGAAGGCTATACAAAACAGCTACCCCTGCACCCACTGGTCAAAGAAGCTAAGTTACAAAAAACTTACCTACTGCAGATGACCCTACAGTGCAGTTTTTGTAATACACAGTAGTGAATAAAAAGCAATCCAATCTCTCATAGAATGATAGAATCATAGAATGGCCTGGGTTGGAAGGGACCTCAAGGATCATCTGGTTCCAACCCCCCTGCCATAGGCAGGGATGCCACCCACTTAGAACAGGTTGCTCAGGGCCTCATCTAACCTGGTCTTGAATACCTCCAGGGATGGGGCATCCACAAAAATCTTTCAGCCTTCCTTAGAATCTTTCAGAATCTTTCAGCCCTCCTTGGAAATATCAATGAATCAGTTACCCAAGGATTTATAATGTGATTTAATTTTGATTAATTAAATTATCTTCATTTAGACTACTGTGATCCTTGAGTGCCTAGTGAACCCTTAGTTATTCCTCCTTCTGTTTAGACTAAATTCTTCAAGACAGGGACAGTTTCTTGCTGTGTGTGATACCCGGAAGACCTATATACAGACCTCAGAAACTTGTAAGCACTACTGGAATTCAATATTAGATGAAAAAAAAAAGACGTTTTAAAATACTAATAAAAAGGTTTACAGGAAAGAGTGATTTCTAGTCTTAACAGTTCTGCGTGTATGAATATATAGATTTTCTTTGTTGTAAACTTAGCTTGGCTCTTTGCTAACCAGTGCTGGAAAAGAAAATTCACTGATACTACTGCTTGCTTACTGATAGCCTAAACAAGTAATGCAGAGTCACAATCTGGGTTTGTTAGTTTGTTTGTTTTCTTTTTTTCTTTGTCCTGACAGAAAGATTTCGGGATTTACTGCTTCTACATTCAAATCAAGATACAGAGATTCTGCCCATCTTTCAGCAGAGGCGCTATCCCAAGTAAGTAAGACGGCCTTCTTGGGAGAAATAAAATCTTAATCTATTTGCAGCGAAGGAGAGTGAAGCATTTATAGCACTGTGCATGCTTTTGGTGTGAAGTCCTAAGGCAGAGCTGTCAAGGAGCCATACTTACACTGAGCTTTGCAGTCTTTCAGCAGTGTCAGGAAAAAGCAGACATACTTCGCAAGCATGCCCAGCTGTCAGGGGGAGGTGGTGGCAGAGTGCAGACATTAAGCTGCCTGGATCAGAGTCTGGTGGAGCTTTGTTTCACTTGACACTGTGTGTTGACATAGGCAGATGTTTTGTCAGGCTAATCCCCACTCTTGTCTTGTGGGATTCCATCATTTATGGTGACAGATTCCCTTGGATTTTAACAGGCTCTCCTCTGGAAGCCTACAAGCACTTGAAAACATTTTTTTTTTCCTGCCATTTTTAAGGATATACATGCAAGCAAACCAAAAGAACAGTCTTGTGTGTTTAGGAGGTCTTGGATGGTGTAATTGTATTGAGTATCATGGACTAAGTTTCTTCTTTCTCTCAAGTGACATACCTGAATGAAACAATAAATGCTGCTTGTTGTTATGTTGGTGAAAAGAAACAGTGACTTTCAACTAAGTCTTGGAAAGAGGCAGTGAAGGAGAAGGAAGAAGAAGAGATAGTCCTCACATTAACTGTGGCCAGACTGAGAAATGGAAGGAAGATAGTGTGGGATGAATAGAGGAAGTAAAGTAAAAAGTGAATGTCTGGAGACAATCCAGCAAGAATGATAGAAATCAGTGAAATTGTTTATTTTAATAATTATTACTGATTAACTGGGTCTTGAAATGCGTAAAAAGCCAGTGGAGCTACTTGTTAAATACATCTCTTAAAACCCTATAACTTTTTTTTTTTTTTTAAAAAGCATGCAGCAAATAGAGGATCTGAGTGCTGAAAACCAGTCACCTCCTCACTGTATATATTTGAAGATAAAAGCACTCAGGGGTGAATCCTGATTCCAAAAATGGTGAAACTTTTGCACTGACGTCAAATGAGACAGGATTTTATCCCCCTGATTTTATTGCTTGCATTATCTATTGTCACTGTTTTACTGGAATGCCATGGAGGTACAATATATGACATAGTTATATATATATCTCAGAGATACCATAAGTTGATAGACTGCTCTGCTTGCTTCACTAGGACTTCCATGCATTACCTTGGTCCCTCACCCTTTGGAGCATGGAACAGTTATTTTTCCACAGTTGTAAAATGCTTTGCTTGGCTTAGATGTTTTCACTTATGGTATGGACACCGTCTGACTGGTCTGACAAACTGACTAGTCTCAGACTGGTCTGAGAAACTATCCTCCCTGTCTCTGTATAAATCATTCCTAAGGTGTCTGGCTTTCAATTTTTACATACAATTTATTGCTAGCATTGTTGGCAAGTATGGTATACTAGCATTGTTAGATCTATGGGTGAATGAGTGTCTGTTGTCATCTGCTCAGGGAATGCTCCAGCTCGTTCAAGATCATACAACAAATAAGTTGTAGTATGAAGCTACTTGAAGTTATAGTGGCCTTGTGTCATGAAATGATACATTACTTGGCAAGATTGAGTGATTCCTTTAATATAGAAAATCAGCCACACTTTGGCACCTAATTGAAAGAAAAGTTTGCATATGTTGTTACAAGCAGTAGATTTCTGTTTATAGCATCATTAATTGGTGCAGATTTGCTTGCTTGCTGCAGAAATTCATCAGTTATTATAGTTTATTTACAAGCTGGTTGAAGATCATTGACATGTCCTAATTTCCCTAGGGGTTCTTTTTCAAGTGAAATTCTTGTGTTTAGATAGGTAGAAAACCTGTTCATCTTCATAATATATTTTATCGTATTCCCATTTCATTTCTTCTCTTATGTATGCTCATTTTCATTAAAAGGTCAGTCGACAGAAATCAAGATAATGAACAGACACATGTCATAAATCAGTGTTCCTTCATTGACTTCAGCTGAGCAATAGTCATTTGTACTACATAAGGATCTGAGCAGTAAGGTCATTTTAATGAGATCTTGTTATGGGGCACAAGCTGGAGCTTGTAACACTTAAGGACATCCTAAGAATATGGAAGGTTAAAAATAGAAGAGAAATTGTAATAATGACTTAGCTGAATAGCTTAGCGGGGCTTATTTGAGAGACATATGCCCAAAGGAAGGAGATAGGAAAGAAAGATGTTCAGCATCTCTAAGGATATTCAGAATTTTAGTAATAAATGTTAAAGGCAAAAAGAGCAAACTGTAATCCATCAATTTTTGAAAGAAGTAGAAACCTTGATGTTCTGGGCTGAATTATGTTCTTGTACATTTGTTATATTAAGATCTGATCTCCTTCCCATGGGACAGCAGGATAATTTTGTGTATGTGTTTGTTCTCAGAGAAAATGGACTGGAATGCACTGGAATGGCTGGAAGTAGTTTCCTAGAATATACATGCATATTGTTCTGGATTTGCTGGGTAAATGTGTCAAAGAAATATACTTTGCAGTCCTCGTTGATGTGGGAAGAAATGCCAGATCTTTCGATGGTCCTTGTGTTTGCCTGAGTTTATTTTGCTGTTCATAGCTTAACCAAAGAGCAAATACATACTCTGACATATGGGGCAGGTTATAGAGAAGCCTGAGCTGACAAAGATTCAAGCTTGTAAAGCCACTTGGTACATCTCAGTGCTTCCTTGACTTATCAGTGTATGTCCACAAGTAGTGTGTCATCATGAGCACCAGTTGTCAGTGCAGCCAGTGGGCTTAGACGCAGCACTACACCAGCACATCTGTACAGCACCCATGCGGTCAGCCTGGCCAGCAGTGTGCTTCCTCTTGCTTTTCATTATGAGCTTGCCGAGAAGACGGAGCTCAGCATCACCTTGCGCTTCGTTCACATGGCAATGTAACTGTGTCTTGGGGAAAATTACAATTATTGGGAAAAGGATATGGAAGTATGTTCTCTCTCCACAGAGTGAAATGTTTGGAGGACAAATTCTGTTTCCTAACTAAAGTGAAACCATCACCACATCCGTGAGGATTTGCATTCCTGAAACTAAGAATAAACCTGCAGCTGTGGACAGCCAAGCAGGCGGGGGCTCATAGCAGCCTCCGAATAGTACCCGCCTGGAAAGAGCCTCGGCCCTCGAACCAAATTGCAGACATGCTTGCAGCTTGTTTCTTCGTTCCCTCGCCTCCATGAGCCTGCTGAAGTCCCTGAGGTGGGCTACACCAACACAATCAGGCCTGTCAACAAGTTAAAGTTGTTGCAATGAGTCTTATCCTGACCAGTCACTTTGACAATGAGCATTAGGGCTCCTAAATCTCATAAAAACCCTTTAAAAACAGCACTTATGGCATTTCTGCAGTTTTCCTCAAGCGATATCAAGCTTATGCTTTCCCTGATTGCCTGCTTAGCCCGTGAGGTTCATACCATTTGTCACATGAATTCACTCATAAAATGCCAGAACTGCTGAAGTGCTGACACAGGCTACAGAAGGTTGATCCTGAAGAAGAAGATGTTGTTATGGTCATTAATTGGGCTGTAGGGTCCAGCATGTGGCAGTGAGTTTAGTGCCAGCAGCGCGGGCCTAAGTCACTGACTGGCACCACGATGATTTCCTCTGTGAGCTTGAGGGGAGATAGCACGGTGGCCTTGCAACACTACCCTTGTAGCTGGGCCTGATATGTCAAAAGGGAAAAAAAAAAAGAACAGAACGTAAGGGAAATGCTAAAAGTGTGAGTGTGAAGAATTAGTTTGGAAGGTTAAAAAAGCAGGAGAGAGGCTGACACTGCACGAAACTCTGCTTGTGAGGAATAGGCCAGAAATAATGTTGGCATTACAGCTTTTTAGGAAATTTCTCTGTATACAAGAGACTTAAGAGTGCAGCTGTACTTTATACTTTCAAGATACTACTGAAATCCTCAAATATGTATGTGTTTTTTTAGAGGGATTATATGCTTTTTTTTTTTTTCTTTCCTCAGAAATGCTTGCAATCTTCATTCTTATCTTCTGTGGGCTTGGTGGAAAAGTTCTTGGATGATTCACAGATTTTAAGAACAGAAGGAGCTGTTATGTTCTAGCTAATTTGAGTCCCTTCTTAACATAAACCATAGAGCATTACCCGATAATCCCTGCAGCAAGCTTCTGGTTCAACCAGAGCATAAATTTAGAAAGACATCCAATCTTTAAATTGAGACATTAAAACTTGAAAATTTGCAAGCCTTTAGATCTGCTTTTTTCAGTTGTTAATTACTTCACGTATGTATAGAATGAATTTCTTTAGCTTCAGTTTCCAGTCTCTGCCATCTTATTGTACCATGGTCTGCTAAACAAGGAAGTTCTGTACCACCTGAAATGACACCTCCATACAAGTGCTTAGAGGTCATTTAAAAACATACCCTTCCCTTGGACAAATTAAATAGCTAAAACTTTTTCACAGGGCAGAACTTACTTAAAAGGTCTCTAATAATTTGTGTTCTCTTTTTAAAATTTTTACACATTCTTTATTTCTCTCTCTCTCTCTTTTTTTTTTTAGAAACATGGAGAGGAATTAAGAAAGTATTTTCGTAACTGTTTCCTTAATGTTTGTATACAGCACTTTTTTTTTATAGCAGCACTTTGTAGTCAAATAGAGAGATGGTGTAAGTTGAGCACTACCATATTATTTAAATGGAGTGACAAAGTGTTGAACTTTGGAGAAAAAAATGAACTTAGAATCTAGCAGGTGTAATAATATAACAAAGTATTCCAAATACATTTGCTTTCCATCTGTCATAAACTTATAAGCCTTTCTTTGGCATATATGCTTGGTAAATTAAAGTAGATTTTGTGTATGTATACCAAAACACTGGTCATTTTCATGACACACACACAAAAAAAAAAAAAACACAGAAAATCCAGGATCCTTATTTCTATATATATGTCTGCTTAAATATATATTTTTGAAGGTCATCTTTGAAAAGCTGCTGAAATTTTTAGCTCAAACAGAGCCAAATGATGTTATTCAATTCTCGTCATGGAGTAGTCTAGACAAATAGGCGGCAGAAAGTTAGTGCCCTAAACTGTTGTGCCATCTGGTTCCCAATTGCTACTCATTTTAATGATAATGGATCTATAATGGATCCACGCCAATTTACTACAGCTTGAGATCTGAGCCAAGAAGCTTATAATATTTCATAAATAATACCCCAGGAATAAAACTTGCATCATATTTTTAACTGTCTTGAGAATGTTTTTCCTTTTAGAGAGAAAAGTAATTTGTGTCTAACCAGAAAAAGCAGTGAGTTCTGGCATGTGGCTCCTGGAAGTTACGATGCACAGACATCACATCCATGGAGATTCCCCCTGCGTCCCAGATTTAAGCATGCACAGGAGTAGCTAGCAGGATCGTGGCCTGGAAACCCAATTCAGTTTGCATTAGAAGCAAAGGCAGTATCTTCCTTGGCATTCAGCAAGGGGAAGAATCTTGACCTATGTGTTTGTCACTCAGTCTTCATTGTAAAGGTAAAGAGGTTTGTAGTTTTAAAAAGAGGGGCAGAAACAATTTAACAGAGCGATTTTTTATAACAGTCTTTCTGTGAAGTGCTTTACAAAAGATGTTCTCTGGTGTTACAGAGGGGAAACTGATGCAAAGGACTCTGATGTGTGTTACCAGTGTCACCCGGGAACAACTCTCCTGGGGATGAGGCCAGAAATAGAAATCAGATTTTCTACAGTCTTTCCAGTTTTGTGCAATTGGTTCTTTCATCTAAAATGACATCCATCCTGTTTTCCACTGCAAAAACACGTGGCCTGCCCATATTGCTGAAATCAGATGGGAAGGTGCCAAGCAAAGGAGCCTTTCAGAAGTGCCCACACAAGCACTTCAGTGCTTTGTGTACTATTGTACATTAAGCATGAAAATTACTGGTTTTGAAGATTTGTTTCAAAATACAGGCTAGAAGCTATCGCACCAGCAGCACTGAGTCCTCAGAAAACATGAGTCTCGGGGAACTCAGAGCATTTCGATTACTAGATAAAAAAGGAGATACCTGCTTAAGGAATCTGCAGTGGCATTTAAAAGAAACTCAAGTTGTTTATAGAGAGGAATGTTTTGGAGTGTTTTTTTTTTTTTTTTGTCTTTTCCTTTTCATCCATTTTTTAAAAAATTATGACTTGCAATGGTATCATGTTATCCTGTGGAGTTTGCAGTCTAGTGCAGGGTTGAGCTGCATGACAATAAGACAGCCACTATAAGAAAAGGTCATTTTTCTGTCATTTGGAATTTTTACCAAATGGCAAGATCAGCAACGGCAGTAGGGTAAAGGCTGGTATCTGTTTATAAAAAAAACAGTCATGTTATAGGACTAATCACGTCAATAAAAATGCAAGTATTGGCTCTTGGTTTTGTTTAAACTGTAAGGAAAATGGAAAGAAAGAGTACAATAATTCATTCTGTTCACTGCATGTTTGGGGTCTGATCCTATGAAGACTTGTGTGGACACATCCACATAATATCAAGCAAGGCCAACTCAATATCTTGAAATATTTAGAACAGAACATTAAACTCAAATGTGGGTCATAAATTCCTTGAAACAGAGGCTGTATTTGTTTATGGTATCAGTACAATGCCCCAGGAACTTCTAGTACAAAATAAAGACACTTCTGTTCTGTTTCCAAAGGTCTTGAGTTCAAGTACTGACAATGTAGAGTGAACAAGTCCCGTTAAAGTCGAGGGGAATTTTGCTGGTAACTTCTGCAGACTTTACCTGAAATTGAAGAAACTTTGAAGAAACAAGTACAAATCTTTCAGATTTAGAGAGATGTGGGCAAAACCCCTTATCTTTTGTGAGTTTTGAGCAGCAACATACACGCAAAATTGAAACTCTATGTGAATATATATTCTCTTTTAAGCACCAAGCAATCTACAATTCAAGCTCTGTTTATCATAGCATAGTTGTGGCTCATTAGCAGTCATGAACTGTTTTATGTGAAACATTGCAGTGCTCCCAGTTGAGAAGGGGAAAGGGCTGACTGAAAATAAAAGATTCCCAAACCTTTCAAAATATTTGGGAGGTGAAATCATTACTTTGTTCAAAGTGAATGCTATAAGACAGAACATTGCAGCTGGTTTTCATTTTGCTATTTGGGAGCATGAGCACAGTTCTTGATAAAGCCTATTGATTTAATTAATATGTACCTGCCTACTACTGAGCAGCAACGTGAGACTGTTGGGAATTATCTGCCACCAGATGTCTCAAAGGATGTTTTTTTAAACAGCTCGAACAGAAGTTATAGTAATTTGATGCAGAAATTATTAGTGATGTTCTTTGATTCATTATGCAAGAGAGAGTTACAATGATCCCTTCTGGCCTTATATCTAGTTTTATCATAGTTTTAAAAATAATGGCTTATAATAGTTGAAAAAATAGTTTCACAATTACCATAGTTACAGAAATCCAAGCACCGGGCTCTTCAGAAGGAAAAACAAGCGCTAACAAATTGTGGTTGTTGACAATAGTGACTTCCTCCTTAAGTCTATGAACAAAAGGGAACTGCTTCATTCATTCAAACCTATCCACCTACCTGCACATTAGCAATTTAATTTTTGGCCCCATGCTTTCAGTGTGGGACCCCTGAAGCTGTTTTTTTCACAGAACCTGTCAACGGAACCAGCATCTTTTGTTGGTGTTTTGTTAGCGAGTCTTAGAGAAAAAGGGAGAAAAGAAAGATGTGAATTCTGGTTATAACAAAGGGGACAATGGACAATATTATGCCCCTAAACGTGTGGAAGAAATTGGGAGGGAAAAAGGAGTTGCCTCCCATGTCTTCCTTTATAATTCATGTAAGACATAAGCAAAAACAATATTTCCTGGTCTCTAAGGAGAAATCTTGCAACACTCATTGCTGTTCTGGCTCTTGCCCAGACAAGGTTTGAAGAAGCAGGAGAGCTGTTAGATCAGCATCTCAGCTGTACCTCTTCAAGATATTTAATACCTCAGAAAATGGTGTATGCTGGTGCTGCCCCTGAGGTAGCAGAGCAAGTGTAAGCTCTGTGTTAAGAGCAGAGGGGAGCAAGAACCTGCAAGCCAAAGGAGACAGCTAAGCTGTTCTAGTTTTGCATAAAATGGGCAACGATAGTCTGTTCTTATCAGGATATGAGCCTAGATTTGAGTTTTAGCAACCTTTTGGCAGGCAGCACTGATGGAGTGGTTCAATTCTGAGTGCCAGGCTCTTTTATATATGTGAGAGACACTTCATGTTTCTTTTTCATGTGTTAAGTCAGGCTTTAAGCTCTTGGTGTTAATCAAGAACAGAGAGAGGTCCATGGTGGTCTCGCAGCCATCCCTTATCTCCTCTGAGAAATGGATAGGAGCTCCGGGCTGAGGGTTGCCAACTGGACCACCCTGGACTGAGCATCCCTAAATAAACACATACACCTCGTGGAGGAACATGTCTCAGCATCTAGGCTAGAACTTAGCTCAGAAGTAGCTCTCAAATCTTAAAAGCTGGCAGTAGTAGAGAATCCACCTCATCCAATAGTAAGTTATTGCAGCAGTTAATTATCCTCAATCATGGGGACAGGAGATGGCTCCTGGGAAGTAGTGCCCAGTAGGCCTGCCTTGCCCCAAGGAAAATTCTTCTACATCCACGTCAAGTGGTTTGTAAGAATCACAAGTGCATTTGAACAGCCAGACAACCAGCAGCTGGAAAACATTGTTAGCAGCTGCAGAGCAGCAATGGCCCGTGATATTAGCTGCCAAATCCGTTCGGAGTGTTGCCTAATCAGCTAGCTGAGGCTGTTCATGAGCAGAATTGGAGACTGAAGTAGATAAGTCCTAACACAAAGGCTGCTTGAATAGAAGATTTGTACAGAGTTGTTGGATGGGGAGGATAAATTGCATGATATTCAGAGTTTCTGGTGGTTGTTTTTTAAAGGAAAAATTTTGTGGGTTATAGATTTGACAGAAAATTACTAGTGTAAGTATCTGCACCTAAAGTGAGGCATTACATGTATGGAGTGAGGTGCCTAGCAATGCTTTTCTCTTGGTATCTTGAATGTAATGACATTTTTTCTTCCCTTAAATCAGTGGCAGAGGCTGTGTTATAGGCACCAACTGGAAAGAAGAGATACTAAAATCATTTGCTTTGGAGCCTAATAGCTTTCATGTAGCACTTTGCTTTATGACTTAATTATCCATTGCTGTCAAGGTATCTGTAATACAAGGTTTAAATTAAGTTTGTGCATGGTGGAAACTCATTTAGAACCAAACTGCAAGGAACTTTCCTTGTTCCTCTGGGATCTTGTAGAAGGCAAAATTACAGCATGCTCCAAAAAAAAAAAAATACGTGGGAGTAGGGTCAGTCCTCCTGCCTCAACTCCAGTTTACCAGTTTGGAGACTGTAACCTGTCCTCCAACCTGTACAGCATAAGTGTTCTATGTGTCCTCTGTGGTTCAGAAAATACTCAAGTTTCTAAGTAAGACCAAATATCTCAGCACTCTCAGGACCGGGCTCTTGCTTTCCTCACAATGTTACCTAATGATATTGCAGCTTTGTATTTCACTTCACTGTTTACCATGTCTTTAAGGCATAAAATAGCTTTTAAATGTATTAATGTTGGTGATTTCTAAGATTTGAATGTTTAAGGTATAATTACTTCCTCTTTTAGATAAATCACCACAAAAGATTGAATCTCTTAACTATGCTGCTATCCCATTGCTAAACCAATTCTGAAATTCTTTAAATAGGGTAAATTGTCTTTTTCACATGGATAAATGAATCTTCCTGAACAATATTTGAGATGTGGCCATTTATTTGTAGGGTTTTCTGCAAAACAAGAGTATTTGCATCCCCTCAAAAATCTCAAAAGGCTTTGAAAGCTATTTGTAG
>VXAA01003755.1:172504-235695 GCA_013399115.1 Anseranas semipalmata | reverse complement strand
TTTTTTTTTTTTTTTTGTGCCATACTGTGCCATTTTAACTGAGATGAGGCAAATCATGTGCATGTAATTATGTTGTGAAGGAGTCATAAACCTTCAATTCTGGTCATTTGGGCACTGTGAAGATAAAACTCTGTGGCCCTAATATACCAAGAGTATCTCCTGCCATTACAAAGTTCTCAGAAGAAGCAGTTCTAGGATTTCAGCTAATCACTCCATCAGTAAGAGTTTGAAATGTGTTGGAGAGATCCCCCGCTCACTTTGCTCAAATCTAGGAGATTGGCACTTCATTCAACCTGGTATAACATAAAATCTGGGATAGTTGTGAACTGAACTCGAGCTTTCCATAAAATTTGAGTATAATCCACAAGTAGGGCTACAAAGTACCCCAGTCCATTAGGTAAGGTGATTCAGTAGGCAATTCAGTGGCTGTGCCAGCGTTTCTGAGTGGGAAAGGCAGGCAATGCTATCCTGAAGGATCACAGCCGATCTGTAGAGTGTAAAAGTCACTGGTTACATATTTCAGTTATGTTCAAGTGAAATGCTGCACTGCTTTCCCTCTAGAAAGAGCAAACTGTTGGTGAAGGACAATCACTACATGCCAGCTTCTCTGTCAGCCCTGTTTTATTTCAAGGACAGAGGTCATGAAATTTTGCTTCAGCTCACATACGTCAAACTTGCTGGTGAACTAAGAAAAAGAAAAAAGCTCTGTAACTAGAGTTTGGTGTCTGAGCAGCTTGGAAGGGAGCAGAGTGATGCTGAGTATTGTGGATATTGTGTCTGAGTGAGAGGAGGGAGGGAGGGAGGGAACGAGAGCAGGGAGGAGGAAAAGACAGATGCAGCTTTCTGTTTTGCACACAGTCCACATGTTACATGGAGAAAGATACCTTAATTCAAACGAACAGGTTTACCTTATGGGATCAGCAGAGCAGAATTTAATGAGCTTGTTCAGCTTTATAAGACTCTAATTGTAGTGAAAGCCTCTAGGCACTTCTTTGACAGGCAAGTGATGTTGGGATTGACTGACAACTTGAGCTCCTTCCGTCTTCTGTTGGGGAGGAGGGTTTGAGGAATGTCTGGCTAATTTATTTGCTGATCACTGTGTTCCCAGGAGAAAACAGGCTGATTTTGGTGTCTTCAAGGCTTCTTCGACCCATGGTGCCATTAGCATGCACTTGAGCATCTAATTCCAAGCTGTAAATGCAGCAGAAGGGCTGTCCCCTGGGACTCAGTGCCAGCTTTTCTCTTTCAGAGTCTGCAGAAGCAGCACTTCTGAGGTGGGGAACTCTCCTAGCACTTTGCTGTTTGAAGGCATTGTTTTTTTTTTTTTTTTTAACTCTGTGCATTTTGCATTCATATTACTAGATGACAGGAACTAGCTTTGTAGTGGCTGGTGGTTAACTTTTCTTTTTCTTGGTGCAGAACTGCCCTACAGTTAAGGAATACACTTTAAGGAATTGGTGCAAATGGTGGTTATAAAAATTTGGGCTGGCTTTCTGAATTTATTTGATAGCAAAATAGAGCAGGTTGGCTGCAAACAACTCTAAAGAACATCACTGGAGTTTAAGAAATCCATTTATCTCTTTGTTGCCTATGCCAGCTATAACTGGTCAGATGAACCTCCCTCACTGGATTAACTTTGTCTGTTGTTAATTATTTGGCCTTTCACTGAAATTCTGGCACCAGTGAATAACATCTGCACCGCATGGAAATATTTTGGAATTAAGAGCCAATTAAATTTGGCTTGTTTCCCTGTTCCATCCATCTTATGATGTCCAATGAGGAGACTCATGACTGAAATATTTGACATCTATTAAAAAAAAGGGTGTCTTGATTTTGCTGAGGCTGGGGTCTGTTTTTCTCTGAACTGAAGGTGCCTTGAAGGATGAAAGTTCAAGGGACATTGCACCATAAAACTTGTTCACAGAAAAAAAAATCAAAAGTGTTTTTAAATTATGTATGGTTTCATTATCGTTGGGTCATTGGTAGTAGAAAAAGCCCTGTTCAGTCAAGTTATTTGAAGACTGCCGTCTAAGGTTAACCAAACTGATGAAATAGAATTAACAAGGAAATTACAGGGCCTTTATCTACAGTCATCTCTACCCTTTCTTTTACTTGTTTGGCTTGGCAAGACTTCTCCAATGAGATACGAAGCTATCACTTACCCTTATTTAAAATGTGTATCTGAGAGGTCTGCAGATAAAAGCCATCAGTTAGATGAAAAAGTAGAACAATGAATCTCTAGAAATACTCTAGTTGTCCTTTCTTTCCTTTTGTTTACTCATTAAATACTGCAATCCTTATATTGATGGGGTTTATGACCACCATTATAAACGTATCTATGGGCCTCACAGCCTTTTAATGAAGTCATTGTTGCAATGCTTTGCTGTGTTTCAGAAGTATAATTATTGCTGTGTACCAGGTAGATGCTGTCACACAGTGTCAAACCGACATGCCCAAGTTCTCCTGAGGAAGGTAAGGCAGAGAGCAGGTTTGATGTGTGGTTTTTCAGTCCCAGCACAGTACCTGAGCTGCTGCATTCGTCCTTCCTCTTTGTGCTGGTTGTGAAGTTCCTGCTACAGGGGGAAGGGTACCTTTTGATTAGGGACTTCCACAAGAGATAGATGTAGCAGTAATAACATTAGGATAAATGTAAATGCAGTTTCGGAGTCTCAGAAAGGAACAACCAGAAAGTATTCCTCTGTCAGCCCAATTTTTACTTTACAGTTTGTTAAAACTACAATTGTTGGGGGAGCCCTTCAGCAGAAATAAAGTAAATGGTATGAGGAACACCTAAAACTCTGACTGCAGCTGATGAATATAGAATGAGCTCTTTGAAAAATGAGGTTTGGTAGATACACAGAACCTAGAGCACTGCTGGTATTTCATCCGTTGTGTACTGCCTGTGTCCTGGTGTAGTTACTTGCAAATGCAAGTACCATAGCAGGATAAGTAGTAAAAAGTAGACAGCATGAATAGACTGTATAGTCTATATGTGCTTGATAATATCTCTTTCAGTCCTGCAGAACTAAATCCTAGTGTCATAGAATTCAGCGGCATTTTTGCCACTTTTTTGTCCTGTAAGCAGACTTTTTTTTCCAGAGAGAGTTTAGCAAAGTATTGTCTAAATAAGAATACTGCACAGTGTATTAAAATGAAAAAAAGAAAAAGTCAATCGCTGGCAGGTGGCAACCAGTGAATAATTCTCAAGCAGACAGTTTTAAATGGAGTGAGGTATCAAATATGCAGCAATTCATCTTGAGACTTGTTGTTTTCAATATATTAAGTAATGAATGACAAGGAGGGAAATGTAAACACCAAATTAATTAAATCCTCAGATGATATTGGGCCAGGGAGGATAGTATATTTCAGAGCAGATGGACTGAAGTTTCTGAGTAATCTGGGAAATTTCAGGAGTTGGGTGGAAGAAAAGTAAGATGAGTCTGAATAGGCAGAAATTTCAGACAGTTCATCAAGAGACAAATTATCATCACTGAAGAAGAAATAGTGACTCAGGGGAAAAAATGTTAGGATCATATTTAGCACTTTATAACAGCCTTTTGTCTGCATGCATCAGAGTATTTAACCTATTAAATTAAGCTTGTGGAGTGGAAGTCTGAGAAAGTGTTACTACCTTGTTTCAGCAGAAGGAAGAGCATGGCTGAGGAATTGAGTGACATTCTGGAAATGACAGTGGATCAGGGAGATGGGATTAAAAGGCAGGACTTCTCTTCCTCTCAGACCGATCAAAACTGGCATTTGAGGTCAGACCTGGGGCACAGTCTTGTGATCTGCATTTCACAATGACAAAGAACATGACAGGGATAGGCTTAACCAGCATGGAGCTGCAGGACACTGATTTTATGCAAGAAGTCTCACAAGTCAGATTCACTGTGTCTCTCCAGAGTGACGAGACCAGTCTCACTGTGGTTTCTCTGTATATTCATTGAGCTACTTCACGGTTCCTGGTCAGCAGGAACTGGTATTGGGCCTACAGCAAAAGCCCCAGGGTGCCTTCATCTTAGACCCTGAATCTGTGCCAGATGTGTTCTGTGGTGATGTCCAGCCTCTGTTCTCTTCAGTGCCTTCTAGGCACTTTGCCCTATAGCAGTGTTTCGCACCCAGTGGGTTGCAACCCTCAGGATATTTATGAAAAGTAAGGGTGGGAAGGGTTATAAGAGGAGTTTTGTACTTGAAGTGCCTGGTGTGAGCTTAAACATGAGTCCCCCCTCTCTCTCTCTCTTGCAAAGTCTCTTGCCTATCTGTCTTGTTCGGGGTCACCTGTTCTCTCTCAGCTTCTTAAAACTCATAGAAATGCTAAAAATAAGTTTCTCTCTGTTATTGTGGGTACTCTTATAGTACATGGAAAGATAGGAGCATGAAGGAATTTAAAAATTCAAGGGATTAAAAATTCTTTGTTTTGAATAACCTAAGAGGCGAGAGGGCTGTACAGAGTCATCTTTTTATGTCTAGAAAAGTAATAATAATGACACTACCACCTATGAATAATGATGCCATTATATAGAGCCTTGGCAGGACTGAAATTGGAACACTACAAACAATAATGGGCCATTCACTTTCAACACAGAACTCGAAATAAGAAGTTGGAGCATATTCAGAGAAAAACAATAAAGAGGTCAAGATGTTCAGGGCTGGATTGAGCTCATCTATGATGTAATGCAGTATATTCTCCGGTAGCTTGATAAGCTTCTGCTTGTGAGTCTGTATGCAGACTCATATATAGGCTTATATTGACTTCAGAAATGCTTTCTCCAAACTGAGTGATCTCATCCTTAATCTGACATTTTACTGCAACTGTGTGTGGTTCACTCTAGCTTCCAGCAGGTGTTCTTTCTTTCCATTTTGGCTTTGCCAGTTTTCTATATCCTTTTCCAGATAAGAGGCAGCCCATCTAAGGAAATGAGCTTGTCTGACCATCACTGAACATCTGGAAGCCATTTGGAGTTGCCTTCTCATTATCTTGCAGACCTCAGTTCTCAACTGTCAGAGCAATATTTAGAGAATTTCTTTGTAGGCTTCCTGACAGCTAAGTCCAAGCAGAGATGTCTTACAGACCCCCAAACAAGTAATTATTTGTTTCATGTAGCTGCACTGAAGGAAACCTACTCCTTTAGGCACATCAACAGTCCTGTAGAGGATGTGAGGCTCCCGGACATCTTTCCTTAAAGGAAATGTAGTTGTTAGAGATATTTCCTTACAATGAGAGTTTTCCAGAGAAAAGATGGACTTGTGACTGGAATAAATTGCTTTGCTTACCCAACGTACACCCAAAGACAGAAAAGAGTCAGCAGTGGGACATGGCAGTTTTTTCTTGGGGGTCTGTTACATTCTAGGTAGCGTTTTTCTGCTCAGGTTTACTATATATAGAGGATCCCATTTTATTCCAGGATTGGCTATTTCATTTCAACTGCAGAATTTGTTGTGTTTCTTTGTTTTTTTGCTCCTTATTCCCATCACTTTTAATTCTTCATCTCTACTTAATGTAGTCCAAAGAGCCTGAACAGGCTGCGTTTGGAATGGATTGTGGCATGCGTGGTCTTGTCTTCAGATTGATCTGCCACCAGCTATATCTTCCAGTACTCCAGTCTTCTTCTCTCCTCCTTTTTTGTTTCTCCAGCTACCTAGATAGGATTTCAATTTCTGCTCTTGTCATCCTTGAGATTGTCAGCAGGTGCCAACTTTTCTTTCCCCAGCCCTAAGATGTATTGGAGCTTGGCTGGGAAAGCCTACCAGCAGTGTGGATGTCTTGTTAGAGTGGTCTGCATTTTCCCCCAGCCTACTATCAAAAATGTATTTTGACTTTTGATACAATATGCTCCCCTTGTATACATCTGTAAGTAAGTGCAAAGCAGCTTCTATGGGGGGCCTACTACGTCTCATACATATACTGTCAGGCTTTCTTGAGTCCTAAACTCCCATGTAAATATTTCAGTCTTTTCCTTTCTTTTTTATTTTTTTTATAATTTAACTTGAAAATGCATGAACAATGGCTGAGGGAACTGTGTTAGACCCCTAGTGCTGGTTAAAAGCTTCAAAAAAAGCATATGTAATAATTAGAGTTATGAAAAACTTGAATCAGCATCTGACTCTGGCAGTCCAGTTGCTTCAGTTGCTTTAGGTATCCCACAGTACTCCTGAGACACTGAGGCTGCAGGCATTTCCACTGACACAGGGAAGGGGGAAATCCCATGTTAGCATGTATAATTAATTTACTAAGGGAGGAAAAGGGCTCAGTGCTAATATCAGCACTCCTTGTGAGAAGGACCCATGCGGTCTTCTAGATGGCAGTTCTAGATGGCCACCAAGGGCAACAGTATAGGCAAGAAAAAGCTTCCTCTAACTATTAAAAGAGACAAAAGGGCAAATATGGAAGTTGATTACTTCAAAACAAAAATACTGTTTGCAGTGAGATGGACAGATAACTCCTGTGGTGGCATTGAATGAGTTGTGGAGAAACCTGGCCAACACGTTCAACCTAGTTGTGGTTGCTGGTCTGAAACAGCATCTTATCACTTAATGATAAACTAAATTGTCAAAAGGCAAGTTAAAAATAGGTGGTACAGCCATTAAAAATACTCTTCTTTTTATTTTACTTCATTAGCTGAGACAGAATTGGGGTAGGAGACAAGTTTACAAAGAGGCTAGGCACCTCACAAAAGTTACTGTAATTGTTAACGAAGTAAGTAGAAAATTGGATTTCTTCTTATAATAAAATTAAATCATGTGTGATCTTTAATCAAAGGAATACATTTTAGAAACATTTTATAAAAATGGCAGTAAAAAGACTGCCATGGAGAAGAATTAATATAACATTAATTAAGAATATTGAACCAAGAATTTGGTACAGAAAGTACATGTACTTCTTTGAGAGAACAAAGTTGTCTGAATACATAATTATACTTGATTGTAGTTCTCATAATGATTTTACATACCTTTTTAATGAAGTAAGTGAATGGTCTCTACTGATGCTTCTCTCCTGTGATAGCCAGCAATGAGTAATAAGAAATACAGGCTGTCCATAAATACTTTGGGGCAATATTTAGACAATTTTATTCAATTCTGAGGAAAAAGAACTTTGAGAGAAGGCAGTATTAAATTGCAGTTTGCCTTCAGATTGCTATAGAAGTTGTGAAGAAGAAAGAGCCATATGTGTAAGGGTCTCCATCAGTAGTGTGTCTGTTTTCTGTTGTCCTCAGTGGAAGTTCTATCTCTCTATACTCTTTTGAAATTTTCATTCGTAGTTATCAAGTTCCTTCCTCCTCCTGTAGCATCCTCCTCACTGCTGTTACATGTCCAGCTCCCCATAGGTACTGTACAACTTTTGCTGCAGTAGTGCTCCAGCCTGCTACAGTGAGATCTTCTTCTTGAACCTGCAGTGTGTCTCAGAAAACCATTAAACTCTGTTCAGGGTTTCCAGAAAGAGCCTTGTTCATTAAAATGCAGGTGTCTGCTCTGCTCTTCCACTTTCCTGCCCGTGTCATCCTGCCTTCAACATATTTTATTTTTCTTGTATGCCAAGGATGTTGTACAAATGGAAACTCTTCTACAGTCATCCCTGGGCCCTTGAGGATATAATAAGCTGAAGAACAGGTGATTTCATTTTGTTTCATGCAACCAAGGAGAAGAAAATGGTACTGAGATGTTTTAAATACAATGGCTTTACTAGAACTTAAAAAAAAAAAAAAAAAGCCATGTTACTATGAGAAGAAAATCTGATGATAATTGATTCTGTGTGTTTTTAAGCCATCTACTTTGGTAAAATTGGATGTTGCACCAACAGATAAAGGAAGCAACTTCTATGGAAGAGAGAAGGAAATTTCTACAAGCTCTAGTACATACTTAAAAAAATAACTTTTGAAGTTGAAAAGAAAAAAATATGTGTAATCAATCAGAAATTAAGCTCAAGATGTTTAAAAAAAGGAGATGATGCCTAATGAAATCTGAATTAGAATAATAACACTTTGCAATCTTGTGCAAAATAGTATATAACGTTAATTGGACCCACTGGGTTTTACAAGCTTACTTGTCTAAGGGACTGCTGTTTTCTGTAATGAAAACATCATCCTTCACAATGTCAGAAGAACACATGGGAACCTCTGATCTCACATGCCAGATGTCACGTTTTGTTACACTTCTAAGCCCTGAAAGCCATTGTAGTTTTGGAAACCCATCCAAACCAAGGATGATGTACTTTGTTCAGTGTTGATTCTTCAGCTGTAAAAGGAAGTTGGTACTGAAATGCTGTCAATAATCACAAGTGTTCTGGAAAAATAATGTCAGAATATATGCTTATTAATTGAAGATTAAATAATGACAACTTCAAAAGATGAAGCAGCTGGGTGGATTTTTGCTGCAGAAACTGATTGAAATTTTTTGATAGTACTAAGCACAGTGTCTTTGAAAAGTAAAATCATAATTTGTTGTAACTAGGTTTTTACTGAAAACTGTGAGTTGAGCCCTGGACTCCAAAGTATGCTGGAACACTTCAGCCGTCCGTTTTGCTTTCTGCAAGCCTAGCATAAGAAAGATTTCCACACATATGAGTTTCAGAATTGGATGGTTTCCAGTATTATTTACGTGTATTATCATGGTGTCCTGAAGAGCCCGCCATGCATCAGGAAGCTGTCCTGATACACACAGCCACACAGCAGAGAGACTGCCCTGACCAAATCAATGCAAACTTGAAGAACAGGAGACAACAGATGGATACAATCAGACAGCAAAATTCAGGGAAACAGTGAAACACTACTGGGCCAGAATATGACTGAGCATGGCAAAAAAGTCGTCAGCCTGACTTCTGTAAACTTCTGGTTTATTGTTTTTTTAAATATTAGAGAAACAAAGGAGTCTTAAGAAGGAATTTGAAGGGAGATAATGAAATAGCTCTGCAGATGTTTACAGAAATTTCCTCCCAGGCATGAAGGGCAGTGTGGGAGGAACATGAAGGCACTTGTTTGAATATTTATCACATGGGGGTGGAGGCTGGTACTGTGGGCTATCAGAGGGAGGTGATGGCATCTCTCTGGTGCATAAGATGGGAGAGGAGTGACAGCAGCAGAAGAGCATAAGGAGAGTTTAAGCCATCAGAGATTCAGTTCCTTGGAGGTCTCAGGCTCTCTCCATCATGGCAGCACTGAGCTGAGGTTTTTGTACAGCAAGTTAAAGAGAAGAACAAATGTGGGGGGGGAGGGTTGTTTACTTGGTTTTATTTTGATTTTGGGAAACTTTATCCAAAATCTATTGAATCCAAGGACACAGGCTTCTCACAGGGAATCGGATGGGATTCTGCTCCAGCTGAGGGTATCTAAATGTAGGTGTCTGTGTGTGAATTACGTATCTGATCTCCAGTTATCTCAGTGGACATTTACGCTTGGCTTCAGGTGCCCAGGCTAGGTATCTGATGCCACTTTAGTTCTGCTTGGCCTTCAGCTGCCGTTCAGAGGGACACCGATCTCTAAGGTCCTGTTGAATTGAGTCGGTACCGTCAGTAGACATAGAGTAGCTCATCACACCCTGAATACATTAATCATCTTGACTGCATCTCTTTTGACTGTATTGGGGACTTACTCATTATACAAAGATATCTACAAGTAGGTCATAGCAAGAAACTGAATACTGCTCCAAGGATATCAGATCTCATACTGCACGTTGAAATCCTTACTCTGTTGACATTAGTAAGAGTTTTGCCACAGACTTCAGTCAGATGAGGACTTCACTTTCTATGCTTTGTGCAGTACTTAGTATCCAGTCGTTCTGTTCAGCTTGCAAATGCTGATACTTCTTTAATTAAAATTTCCTACAAGCTCTTGAATTAACTCCCCTATCCATCTGTTATTCCACTAATATCCCCGATAATGTCTCACGGTAGCTCCCAAAGCTACAATGTAATATCAGCATTTACAATTGAGTAGTGAAGTACGAGATAGGCATTAAACATTTCGAAGTGCACTTATGCCCTGCAGCATGGCACTGAGCATGGCACTGATGTCCAGTGTGTGGGCAGGTGTCTCCACACATCACTGTGCAGTTCCTTATGGAAGATGCTTACCTGGGTCTCAAAAGCAGTGCAACTGCCTGTGTTCCCAAGACAGTGTCCACTGGTTTAGGGACAGCCACATGTTACTGCAACTGCAATTGCCCAGTGCTGGAAAAAGCTGTCTTGGTGCTTGCTGGGATATTTCTGTACTACTGTATTGTAGAATATGTGTGCTTTAAATAGAAAATATGTTCACCAGCTATCTATAAGATGCTTTTTAATACTGTGCTGTGCTGTTTTTTGTGATATATTCTGTTTTGAAGGGCTTTTTTCTGTTTGTGAGCTGAGAAATTGTGCCAGAATAACTGAAAGCGGTCTAAAGACTGGAAATGAATACATGCGAAAAGAACAACTCATTATTTGAATAGGTTTGCCTAAAGGGGGAATTTCTAAACTTTTACTAAAATCCTATTCCCTCTCTTCATGTTAATTAAATTAAAGCTTGGGGGGAGACCATAATATAGTAGTGTGATATATCTGGGACACAACTCAAGAAACAAAAAGACATTTTACCCCCCCGGCTCATCTGACTTTTTATTGAATGCTGTGAGATTTCATTTACAATAATGGACCACTTCTATGCAGAACTTTTAATTTCTACCAAATGAAAGGAAGAGCATGTTGACAGGAAGTGAAAGTTGCATAATCTCTGCAGAAGTCCATGACTGAATCAGTGCTCTGTTCTTCATTGTGCTGCTTTATATGGCATCAGATTTTTTTCTTCCTCTGACTCAAAAGAAAGAAGGATAAGTTCCTAACAGGCCACCTCCATCAGGGCATCAGAGCCACACTTCTTTTAGTTATAAATTATTCCCATAGTAAACTGGAATTAAATAGTGTGTTTATGACATCCATTCAACAAAATCATCCAGGGAAATTATGTTATCCTTGGAATCAGTCTTTTTAAGCAGCCTTGTAGAGCGGTTTAACACGATAGCAATATTTCTCCAGCTTTTTCCCTGTTTCTCTTTCTTGCAATTGGAAGCGGTGACTTCTGGCTGTTCTGTGCTGGGCCACATGCAGGCACAGCAGGAGGCTCTTGGCTCCTCTGACTGTATTTGCTGTCCAAACAACTGCTCCTCACCCCCTCAGAGGAAGAACCAGTGGGCAGATGATGATAGAAATATTTTGCAGGACAGATATGGCTAATGGGCCACAAACTGAAGCAATCTGATCAAAATACATGTTTAATTGAAACTTGTTTCTTGAATTTCTGGCATGGAATGGGGCACGTGCTTGTCTGTTTTGGAGTGACCAGATCTAGTTTTGCATGTTTCAATTTACGACCACATCAGTGGTATTCAATGGCACTCAGACTTTCCAGGAATTGCTTAGTCCCATGTGAGATCAGGCATACATACTTGAGATAGTCCTCAAGCAGGCTCAAGTGCAAGTCTGCTAAGTGGCACCCATACAATGTATGACTATAGTCACATCAGCTGTGGTCATTTCTGGGAAAATCCGCTTTGCTAGTTTCCTTTTGTTTTGTTTGCTTGTTTTCCCCCAAAATGTTGGCTTATGTCCAAATGAAAGTTAGTGCTTCATGTGCAAAACATGAGAAATTTCCCTCAGGCCTGTGCTTATGCCCTTCATACCTTCAGGAATGATTCTCCAAATTCCACCAGCTAGGCAGGATCTGGTTAGGGTAACATATGCGTAAGAGGTATGACAGGATGGATTTCAGTTGCTGGTCTTGGTAATCCCATACAGATTTTTATCTTCTTGCCCACACAGATATCCCAAAATTAGATCTCTGTTGAGACACACATCTGAGACTGCGGTGGTTTTACCCTGCTGGGCAGCTGAACTCCACCATAACCGCTCTCTCACTCCCCCTCCTCAAAGGAAAAGGGGGAGAAAATATGATAGAAAGGGCTCAAGGGCTGAGATAAGGACAGGGAGATTGCTCACCAATTATCGTCATGGCCAAAACAGACTCAGCATAGGGAGATTAATATAATTTATTAACTATCACTAGCAGAATAGAGCAGTGACAAACTAAACTCAAACTAAAAACAACCTCCCCCCCTTTTCACCCTCTCCCACCTCCTCCCCCCGAGCAGCGCAGGGGAACAGGGAATGGGGGCTGTGGTCAGTCCATGACGCTTCNTCCACGGGCTGCAGCTCCGGCCCGGGGCCTGCTCCTGCGGGGGCTCTCCATGGGCTGCGGCCTCCTCCAGGCCACATCCACCTGCTCCACCGGGGGCTCCTCCACAGGCTGCAGCATGGAGATCTGCTCCGTGGGGTACCCATGGGCTGCAGGGGGACGGCCTGCTCCACCATGGGCCTCTCCACGGGCCGCAGGGGAACTTGTGCTGTGGCGCCTGGAGCCCCTCCTGCCCTCCTTCTGCACTGACCTGGGTGCCTGCAGGGCTGTTTCTCTCTCATGTCTCACCCCTCTCTCCCAGCTGCTGTTGCCCAGCAGATTTTCCCTTCCTTCAATCTGCTCTCCCAGAGGCCCAACCAGCGTCGCTCCCTGGCTGGGCTCTGGCCAGCGCCGGGTCCCTTTTGGAGCCGGCTGGAGCTGGCTCTTGTCTGCCATGGGGCAGCTCCTGGGCTCTGCTCACAGAGGCCACCCCTGCATCCGCCCTTCTACCAAAACCTTGCCATGTAAGCCCAGAGACCTGTGAGATTTGTGGACTTTTCTCAAAATGTCCGTGGACCAGATTCCTTTCAGAGTAACAACCTACTTCTCTACATTGCCCCTGCTACTTATTTAAACAGGAGATGCTCCTTTACTTCTTCAGTCAAATGATAGTGCAATGTTGAGAAGATCTCTTAAAGCAGCTGCTGCTGCACTCTGGTCCAGCAGTGGTCTCATTTCATTAATAGAAAATAAACCCTTGTTAAGCAAATGGTGAATAAATTGTTATGTAACAGGAAGCATTTCATAAGAAGACACTTAAAATTTTGTTTATATTGTATGCACACATCCAGCTAAGTTATTCTTGGCCCCATTATGCAAAAGAATTTCTCTGTCCTAAGTAAGGAGTGAATTTGTTTTCCTAGTATTCTCATCATGGTGCTACTAACATACCTGATGCTGAAATGGTTTGAGATTCTCCAAGATAACATTTGTAGAATACTGTAGTGACTTCAGAATATAAAGACAAAAGTAGGAATAAGCATATTTAGGTTGCAGATTGTAGTTATGAATTTCAGTGATGCATTTTAAGTATTTAAAAACTACTATTGCCAGTACTTCTGATGCCTTCTGATGATAGGTGTGGCTGGCCCAATGTCGTCTTCTTCTGTCTCCAGGTAGGACACCAAGAGCCAGGAAAGGAGTCTGTAAGACAGAGCATAGATAGGGATCAGCCCATTTACCTCCAGATCAATCAGAAAGTAGGTAGTTACCCATCTTTACACAAGACACTGTAGAAGAAGGAGCCTAACATACAAGGCATCAAGATGTCAGTAATAGCAAAGGTCTGGAAGAAGTTCCCAGAAAGGATTATATTGGCCAAAGATACCCAGACAAGATATTGTCATGACTGGTAAGGTGCCAAGGGTCAGACCACAAAGCTAAAAGAAAGGGGATCAGACTGTAAGATGTTAAGTTATAGCTAAGAGCCAGCCCTCAATAGGAAAGAATCAGATAAGGGTTGGAAGACATTGTCTGGGAAGAGAGACGTCTCTTCAGTGTTTAAGTCTCTGGCTGATGCTATAAAGGAGAAACTTATGCCCATTTATTAGATGTAAACTATGCCTGGCTTAGTTGCATAATTGTACCGGTATCTGTATATATAAAAATGTATATGTTGGAGCTTTTTTCTAGAGTCATGCTAAAGGTTGATCTCAGTCAGCCTAGCTGTGAGCAAGTATTTTGTCACTGAGCTGCTGAACACAGTGCTGGTCCCACTGGTTACCTAAAATGTGGTGATCCAGTAACTCACTCATACACATGATAGACCTTGACTAAAGGACTGTTCAAGTTTTCTTCATAATCATTTGTAAAGATGAATCTATTACTGAAGCCAGAAGATGCACTTGCTGTTATATAGGTAGAATAGGGGTTATATGAATATTATTAGAAAAATTACTATCCATAAATTTTGATTTTTCTATGGGTGGCCTTGGTCAGACTTTCAGCAGTGTACCAAAGATTAGGAAGTCAAACCTGTGAAGATGCCTAAAGGTCCATTTTTAAATTATAGTCATCTGACCTTTCAGCAGTCTGTGAAATACTCAAAATGGGTGGGAAACGGAACTCAGTCGCCTAACTGATCTTTAAAAACAGGTAGACAAAACTGTTTTAAGAATGAGAGGCATGAATTAAAGGGGTACAACTCAGTGATTTTTTTTCCCCTCTTCAGGTATATGTTTGGGATAGATCATGTTCCCAAGGGTCTGGATGTGAAGTGAAGGAGTAGACAGGTGTTAATTCATTTCTCTTGAGCACTGCAGAATGAATATAAATCACTTCTTCTTTATTCCCTGGAGGCCCTTGAAAAGCATTATGAGAAGCCAGGAAAAATAGATGTTTGTACCCCTTTGTCCATCTCAGCTGTTTCTGATGTTCAAGAGATGAACCTTCTAGGCAGGGCTAGCCAAACTCTTTGTCTTCCTGCATATGACTCACCAAGCTGTTACTGTTTCCAGTGCAGCACTTTCTTTGCCCTCTAATACCAGATGCAAAGGGCAGTCATAATTTAGTCATCTGCACTGGTTTGATTAACAAAGGCTTGTCTAATCATAGAATGTGCCAAGAGATTTTATTTGACATAATTTTTTCATGCCACCTGTATGTTGGTGTCTCTCCACAGTCCTCACCCATATCAAGCTTTCCAGGAAAAAGGTTTTCATATTTTGCATCTTAATAATAATAAGCAATTGAAACAAATTCTTTATAGAGTTTTAATTCCAGCCCATTTGTCCTTCCCTCTCTCCTTTGATTTTTGCAGCTTTCTCCAAAAGTGTTCTTTTTGCTTTTCTTGCAGACTGTATGTGGATGGACCTTTTGGAAGTCCCTTTGAGGAATCCCTGAACTATGAGGTCAGCCTCTGCGTGGCCGGTGGTATTGGAGTTACACCATTCGCTTCCGTACTCAACACACTGCTGTAAGTGAGCTCAAGCTTTTTAAAGCCATTTCTTCCCCTCACCCTCCAATTTACACATGTCAGAAGGAGTTTCACAGTATACCAGAACTTGTATTAACTTCTATTAATTTTAAATTAAAACCTTTGAAATTCTGTTCAGACCAAAGCTTTCATCTCCTGTTTCTCTGTCACATGGGCAACATGGTTCCCACCAAATCTTACACTGTATGAAGTAGGCTTGCTTTTATGATTGCTGATGATTTTTATTGCTGGAGTATTGGCTAAGAGCTGCAGTCACAGGTTAAGCATCCCTGTTTCATAGGCACTGTATAAACAGCCAACCAAAGCAGCAATCCTTCCATGAATTGTTGAAAGGCTGGCTGGCTTTGGGAAGGTTTTACAATGCACAGCTGAAGCATTTGTTCTAAGATATACATGCCAATGGCCAGCTCTAACTCCAAAGTGAAATTAAAGCCTGGATTTTAAATGCCATGCATGCTCTTCTGTCCTTGATTGGCTGGACCTGGCAATGCTGAGCACTTCTGAAAATTATCAGCCCCACCTGTCTCATAATGCAGCCCTCAAAGACCATCTCGGGCTCCCTCATTTTCTTTTCCTCTAAGTGTATTGATCACCTTCTCAAAGATAGAAAGAATGCGTAACATGGGTGCAATTTTGCTGAAAGCCAGTAGGCCAGATGAGTAAGCTGACCACTTTCCTTGGGATGGTTTATCCTTGACAGCATTTAGCAAAAATGTCACAGACCATGATGATTGGCCAACAGCAGTTAATGAGATGGCTGCCTCTACCAGTGTGTTATTAAAGGCCATAAGAACTTGCACAGACATTGCCATAGAAGCTTAGCGTCCAAAAACTTTAGCAATCCACGCTTTTGGTAAAAGCCGTAAGTTGGCTTCTAAGCAGCCAATCCCATAATCTGGCTTTGTAGCCAATCTTCCTCTTGTGCACTCTAACATTATGCAGGGGAATAATTCTGTGATTCTGGGAAAAAGTAGCAGTCTCAGCCTGCTTTCATTCTCAGTATTTAAACATCTACAACAAAGCACCAGTTTACTGGATGAGCTGCCTGTTGTGTTTGCCCTGGCTGAGAAGCAGAACTTGGCAGGTGTGAAAATGCAAACTTCCTTATGATGCCAGTGCTGCAGAGCAGCGGGGCCAGTCCTGTTGTGTCAAGGACAGGCAGTTCTGGGGGAGATCAGAACCCTGTCGAAATGGAGAGTCATTTGTTTCCAGCTCAATTATGTTCCTGTTGTATGAGCACAATTTAATTCCTGCTCCTGCCCTTCCCTGCACTTAACTGTTGAACCCTACACCCTATTTTTAAGAAATCATGACTTACATTAATGAAAGCTAGTGGCTTGCAACAGGAGGATCCTTAAATAACAGCTTTTATTTGGTGCGGTGGTAACATTTAGAAACAAGAAAGAGGTATTATATACATGTGGATTTGGCTATAATGGGAGATTGCATCTTTAATGCAGAATATATCCTGCTAGAGGTAGATAAGCATGTGTATCTGAGATGAGATTTTAAATCTATGCTTGACTTGTTTCTTAAAATCTTGCAGTCCATCCTCCTTGTCCAGCTGCAGTGTTTCATCACCAGGAGTAGTGTTTTGTTACTGAGCTACAGCAATTCCATACAAAATTCCTTGCATTTTTCTCTTCTTCTTTTATCCTTTTTTTATGGTGAAAGGCACTATTTTCCTTGCTAGTGCTTGTAGTTATCTTGTCACATCTGACCAGATCGTGACCTTTCCTAAGGGTTTGTCTTAGAGGCAGTCAGAAGAAGATGAAGGAAATCTTACTCTACAGGTCAGTGGTTTACAAATACAAACGCTGAAGTCAGGACTTCAAAGACACTCTCCTCCCCAGTCTTAATGTATTTTTTTTCTCTCTGTAAGGGAGGGTCATATGAAAGGTGAGTTCTCAGCCGCTACATGCTGCTGAGAATGTCTTCATCCTTGCTCCTTATGCTTACAGTGGAGTTTAAGGGCATGGGGAGGTAAGACAGTGGCTGGATCCATGATTTATGTGTATCTGTTAGTGCAATACCCTGGCTGAGTATGCCAGCAACCTTAGAGTTTGAATAATGCACAATGGGTATGGTGAGGTGTGTTACAAAGCTTTTCTACTGGGGACTGGTATTTGAAGTTGCCAGTCTATGGTCTTCTCTATCTGAAAATTATTTTAGGAGGAGAAGGAGGAAGCAATCTATTCACTGGCCATTTCAGTGATCAGAACAACAGCAAACAGCATTGGCTAACTAAGAAAAGACTCCCTGGATATTTTTGTTTGGTTTGAACTCATTAATCATCAGGATTTTTTTTTCACTTCTATTTTCTATTGCAGTTCATTCCAATACTTCCTTTGTGCTATATTTGCATTTTGTTTGCATTAGAAATCTGACATAAGAGTCATGTTTTTCTAAACGAAATGTCAGAATCTGTCCATGACTGCACTTTACCCACCAGCATTTTCTGAGGGCTGTAATATATCTCACAGTTGCCTAACACAATGGAGCTCTGATTTGATTTGGTCTTTGTGACTCCACTGCAGTATTAATTATAATCAACCAGAGCCTTTCACAAATACTGGCAGAATTTAGTCCTGACATTATTGCATTTGTCAATATTTTCCTCTTATGGGTCGCTTTATAAACCTAATAAAGAATTGACATAATACACTTAAACTTAGAATGTTTGCTCTGCTTTGAAATAAAAGTCTGATGATGATGCATGAATCTATATTTGCAGCCCAAATCATCTATATAGTTGACAACTTCCTAATGCAGAAACAGTATCTGTGAGGGGTGTTGGCTCTGTGCTAGAGATTTATTATTCTCAGGATCATCCTAATAGACTGCGCTGGTCATTTCAGTGTCTGATGTATCATAGGATGAAGAACAACTTAGCAGTTGCCTTCTAATGGAAATTCACGTTTCCACTAATGAATATAAAGCATTGTAGTTAATGTTTCCCTTTTAAATGATAATTTTTAATTCCTCAAACTTTTCATTTTCAAGTGATGGTTGGAAACGCTACAAGCTGAGAAGACTCTACTTCATTTGGGTGTGCAGGGACATCGAGTCCTTCCGCTGGTTTGCAGATTTGCTCTGTATGTTGCATAACAAGGTAATGGGTGTTGCTTGGAGGGATACCGATAGTGTAATAAATGCAGGGTATGTCCACACTATACAAGTGGCATGCTATAAAGAAAGCAAGCGAGTTCCAGTTCTGCCTGAGCTACCTAATCCAGACTCCATTTGTGCTTGGAGCTGCACAAAACGGTTTATGTCTCAGTGGTATTTCATTGCACAGTGTTGCTGGACAGTTATCTGTGAAATTTATAAGGTGGAAGAACATGCAGGTTGGGCAGTCTGAGTGGCCTTTTGCCTTTTGGTTCATAGACAGATTAAGAAGGGAGGGGGATTTACGATTTCAGGTGGATTTTAAAAGGAGTGTAGCTTTCTAAAATAACATTTTGTACACAGCATGATGTGCGACATTCTGTAGTGCACAAAGGGGTGCTACGCAAGCACATCTTCATTAAGAAACTTACTTCACTGATGCTGAAACCTGAGTCCATCAGGATAGCAGGCGCAAGTGACTTTATACCTACGTTAAAAGAAGGGATATTATTTCACTAGCTGTTTTTATCATCCTTCCAGCTTTGGCAAGAGAATCGACCAGACTATATAAACATCCAGCTGTACCTCAGTCAAACAGATGGAATACAGGTATGTGGCTAAATGCTGTTTGTAAACCAAACTAGACCTTGGGGTAGCAGACAATGCAAACTGTCAGTCATATGCAAAAGAGAATTACTGTGGATGGTAAAAACAGGAAACGAGGCCATAAACTCAAGTGATTGATTCATTGCTAGGGCAAGACAGCAAGTCCATCCCCACTGCATTAAGAGAATCTAGTCTAGTAGCCTTAACTTGATTATATGTGGGCAGAAATCCATATCTTACTTTTCTAGGAAAGAGGTCCTTCTAGGCCAGGCCACAGACCAGACAGTTGGCAGGGTTTGATGGGAAATCTGCATCATTGCTGGGCTAAGAATCAAAACAGAATAGTTGTAGCAGCTTGCAAGCTCAACTATTCTTTTAAAACAAATATTTTGAGAGAAGCTAGCTATTTTTAAAAGCTTTGGATTTTTTTTTGACTGAAATATCAAAAAAGTTAAAAAATCCTTGATGTATGAGACACCAAGTCCTACTGTACTGTCAGTTGTCATATATTATCAACCCCAAAACAGGTCTCATTCCTCAGCTTCTGGAATCTCCCATAGCTATTTATGCTTATGATCTTCATTTTACATTGTTTAGTACATAAGCCTGGGCCTGATTCTTTACCCTGCCGCGTCTGGAAGCTTTGCCATTCACTGCAGCGGGCCCAGGACCAAGCCTAACAACTAGTACAAAATGAGAAATGCAGTGAGAAACCATGCCTAAGGGATTTTGATCTGCTTGGTATCGGGTAGAGACAGCATAACATTCACAGCTCTGGTAGGAACACTGTCCAATAGTCTAGATGATGTGATAGCTACAGTAGTTATGAACAGTGCTCCACAGATTTAATGCCTGGATGACATATGTCATCTTGAATGAAGTGCTTGAAAATACCTAATTGTGAACCTGATACGCCATTGTTTGGTTAAAAACAAAACATGAAGCAGGATTGCATTGCAATGACACAGCAAGATTGTAATAACAGACGATTCAAAGCAAGTTTTCTGATACTGTGTATCAAGCAGCTACTGAATTTATTATTTAAGTCAACTTTGTTTTAAGTCTTTCTTTAAAGTCACTTTTCTTTTGTGGCTGTTGAGCAAAGCTGGCATGAACCGTAATGCTGCTCATGATTTCTCAAGGGGGTGTTAAACTCAACTCTCCATTGCCTTACAGCTTATGTGTTCACTGATGTCTGTCCAAGTGCTGACTGCTACCAAAATTAGGGCAGTTTCACTTCGTGCTCCCTTTGCTCGGGAGTAGTATGCTTTTGTGACAACAAGGAGTCAATCCCATCCTTCAGCAAACACCTCTTGAATATAAAAGGCCAGTGGAGGATGAGTTGGCCAAGGCTCAGTGTTTGCATTGGTATGAGCCATGTTTCAGATCATTCAGCAGTGGAGGGAATGTGGAAGCCTAGAGAAGATGTAATTCCTCTCTGCCTTCCTGTTGTGTTAGGACACAAAACCAAGGAAAGGTAATGCCCTCCAGTGGAAGGGCATTTGACCTTACAAAAGTGCTGGTGAGTTAGCATTGCTGGAATGGGTTGGGTTCCGTCTGGGGACTAGTTTTGGCTGCTTTCTGCTGTTGAGGCAGCACAAAGCAGCTGGCAAACTACGCTCAGGGAGAAATGTAAGATTTCCCTTGTTACTTTTTCAGGCCTAGTCATCTTAATAGCAACTTGTACAAAGTCAAAAAAAAACCCACTTCAGACAGAAAAATGATTTTTGCATCAGCAGTGTTTCTTCCAGCTAAGCATTAAAGGCCAATGAGGGAATGAATAATAGGAGCGTAGTTATTGTTTTATGGCTTAAATAAATTGGTTTAAAAGTAATGGGGAGATTAATGAGCAGCTGCATGAGGAACAATGTATAATGAACACCAAGGAGAGCCATTGAAAAGGCAGTGAGCAGAGGTATTGATGCATGAAATGGCTGCGGTTTTAATCACAACTGTCTGATACTTGTGCTCAGGTTTTACACCTCAGCGATATGGTAAGTCACGCAATGTCAGAAATGGGAGCCCTGGGTGATGTGAGGCAATCTGCAAATTAGGCAGCATGCAATTCTTTGTTTCTTGCAGAAAATAATTGGTGAAAAATATCAAGCCCTAAACTCGAGGCTTTTGATTGGAAGACCCCACTGGAAGCTCCTTTTTGATGAAATAGCGAAGTGTAACAGGCGGTGAGTACCAGTCTGCTTGAAGGATGCCACAGTTTGAAGGATGGGGATATTAGGTGTTTGCAGCTATGTTTGTAGGAAAATGTTTTTTGAGCTCTATCTTAGAGTCTAACGTTCAAGCTACTGATGTTGAAATTAGCTCTGAGAGATAGCCTGCACAAACTGAAACAATTTTTTTTTTAAAACTCAGAATAGTTCATCTTTGCATGCAGCTAGGATGTTCAGTGGCCCAGAAAATAAAAGTAATAGATTTTCATCTCACTGCACAGGGATTGCATATGTTTTTATCCATTGCAGTATCTTGCTTGCAACATAGGCTGTTTTTATCTATAAAGTTGCAGGTTTTTAAAATCACTGACTTCTATAATTTTCATGATTTATAGCACTGGATTACAAAAAATAAATTGCACAAGGAAGAATCTGACTGTCCCGTATTGTTTTTATTCAGAGGATATATTGTCTTCAGAGATTCCTGGCACTTCTTTATTCTTTGTTAAAACCTGGCAATGCCTTTTTACTGTGCTAGGCAAACATACTATTGTCTAAAACAAGACAGTTGTAAAACAGAGAAGACATTCAATTAGACTATGGAATGTCTTTTTCCAGATCCAGCTTTGTTGGTTGATTATATTACACCCCACTGGCAGTTTTCTGCCTCAAAAGCTGATCTGGTAAAAAGAATTGTGTGAGTCTTCCCTAATCCACTTCTGGCAAAGTCAGTAGGGTAGGAGCAAGCCACTCACAGTAGCTGTTGAAGGTAATCTAGGTGCACCAGACTGAGAGGTGCTCTCATTATCCCTTTCACCTACAGATCTGCCCCTCAAAAAGTTTTTGCCTTCTGTTTCACTTGTGAACTGTTGCCCATGGATTATTGACTCTTCTGGAGCTGAATATGACTAGGGGATATTGAGCCCTGTATCTTAAAAAATATTGAGCACCAGTATGTATCACTGTTGGTAGTATAAGCTGCTGCTGATATGTATCTTGGATTCAGGTCCTAGGGGATGTTGCAGAAAGGGTCCCTTCCTCAGGATGCCCCACAGGCTGCTACAGAGCAGACAAATATTACTTCAAGAAGGGTTTGTAGTAAAGAACCATGGGAAAGAAAGGGAAATAGAGAGGACAGAGAAGCAAGTTGACTCTAGTTCAGGCTCCTGCACAGAGGACTGCTAACCTTTTTTTAGCTCCATTCTAATGTCTTTTTTGTTTAACTGTGTGAATTCAGTTTTAAAAGATGAGAATGATGACGCTTCTGCCGCTTCCTTGCAAGGCTGCAAGTGCACATAATACAGATGAAGCTATTGGTGATAGTCATACTTGCTTTTTCTTTTGTGCTTTCCATTGCATTATGCCTAATTAGACCTTCCAGTGCCATTTCAGCTGCATTTTCACGTCAGGTCTTTAAATTGTACCACCATTTCCAGGCAAGGTGTCTTTTATTACCTAAATAATGTTCTGCCTCTTTTGATCATCCTGCAGCTTGCTATGGTGTAGGTTTTCTCACCATTTGTCTATCACAATTTATAGATATAGGTCTGTATCTATAGATGTAGTTACATGTAACATGATAGACAGTAGTGCAACTTGTAACTCAGCTATCCCACAGGAACTCAGATATTAGAGGTGAATATTCTGTTTCCCTGGACAAGGTAGAAACTTCCATTTTTCTCTATAGTCTAAGTCTCCCTATTTCCTGGTCTCCTACTGACTTTATTTCAGGTCTTCTTATTTCTGAGTAACTTTCTACCTAAAAAACCCTGCTGCAATATGGAGACCAAAAAAAAAAAGCTGGGCAACCAACTTTTTTCCGGCATCTGGTGCCAGTGTTCAGATGTTCACATGTATTTGCAATCATCCCCTTGGGCTCGTTTATGGGCAGCCAAGAAGCCTAGATATTTTCCATTTTTTATCTTGTGACTTTAGTAAAAGCTGTCCATAAGTAAACACACAGCTGGCAAACCTCTCCTCAGTTTAGCCATCTGATTGGTTTGTGGTTTGTGAATTGTTGCTGTTGTTGCTGTTTGAGTCCCAAATAGCCAAAGTGCATTTGTAAGTGTCTGAGCTTTGCCAGAACTTCAGAGCATGACATGGGACAACCCGGCATCAGGCTCCTTACTCTTTCCTCCAAACTAAGTGGAGCAGACGCGTGCCATCTACTGTTGATATTTTATATGACACCCACAGTCCCAAGGATGTGCGCTAGGACAGTTTATGTAATAAATTATTGGTCTTGTTTTTCGTGCTCTCTTTTTAGGGACAGAGCAGCAGCCTTGTTTCTGTTCAGTTGTGTTCTGAATGAAAAGCTTACACCATGCAGTTGCTGCCATGCTTTCTCAGTTTTGCTTAGTTCAAATAGATGCATTTTTCCAGATAGAGACTGACCTAGAAAAAGACATGAGTATCTGTAGGAGAGATAGGCTTGCCCATAGGAGAGAGATATAGTGCCTATGCACTGTAAAGGAGATACCTCTCTCTAGAAACGAATGTGGAATTTAAAACTGGAACATTTTAAGGCTTGAGTCTGTCCTCTCTGGGTAGCGAAGTATTTCAGCTCTCCCTCAGCTCCCACTGTTCATAAAATGGATGTATGAATACATGCTGACCTACTCATCCAATAAGAAAGTTAAGAAGTCTTGAAAGGATAGTTATTTGCATAGTGCTTTGAATGAGTAAAATCCTATATTAATATTTATAGTTATTCCAACGAATGGCCTATAACATAGTTTCCCTGCTTGTAAACATGCTAGCGGTATGTAAAAGATTTTCAGACATCATGTCCCAGCAACATCTGGCTGTTTTCATCCGAGCAACAAGGTGAGCCATTGACCCAAACAAGTGGTACTCAGTTAAATCCCATCAGCTCAGGGCAGTAGCATGCTGCTCCATGCAGAAGCTGCTTTCAGCTCCCTGCCTGCTTGTGTCACAGCCTGTGCTGCAGCAAACCAGGCAGGAGCCAAGTGAGGCAGGGAGAAAAGTATCTGCAAGCAGGGAAGTGGTGGGCGAAAGTGGGGGAGGACGTGTGGGGTGAATTGTGGGAGCTAACGTGGCACTTAAATATAATCAGCAGAATAGCAGCTGATGGTGGGTACCTGTAGGAATAAGGAAGCTTGAGAGCCTCTGGCTCACTGTATGGGGCAATGGCTCAGCTGGGTTTCAGGAGCCCTTCAGAGTCAGTCACAGACCTCTTGTGTAACCGTAGACAAATCAGTTTACCTTCCTGTGATTTTGTTTACTACCCAAAAATTCCGTGTACCTCGGAAGGATGTTGCTGAGATGGGGATATGTTAGCATTATGTGCTGCTTAGACATGTCCGTGCTTAGGAGGTGTATATATATGTAATAAGGGGGAGAGAGACAGATGAATTCTGTTTTTTATTTAGCAGTTGTCTATCCTAATTAGACTAATGAAAACAGTAACATCAATTCTCTCAATTAAATGCACAGTAGAAAACATTCTTGCTGGCAGCTTATGCACCCTTTTTTTCCTCTGTGCACAGAACAGAGGATGTTCAGATTCTGCAAGTGCTGAGGAATCTTGTTTGAGAGCAACAAGCAATAGCGTTCTCATTATTTCTGCAAATCCAGCCACCAACGCAACACCCTTTTCCATTAAAAGGAGTTCTGCCAGGACATAAAAGTTTAATAGATATACCTAAAAGTAGGAAAAGTATGAGTTACGAATATTTGCTGTGAATTGATATAGCAGATAATTGATGTCAATTAATGTCAGCATTGTGAGGTGCCTGCACAAGGACACAGCTGCACTTACCTCTGTAACTTTGTGATGCTTTTTGATGTTTGAGTCCTCAGGTGTGCAATGCCGATGTTTGTGTCCACTGGTATAGCATGGACTGCCATGCTATTTGGGCTGCTGCTTAACATCAGGCACTTACACTTGGCAGTATGCATCAAAGATTGCTTTTTATATGCATTAGTTCCCTTTTTTCACCAAACACATACACAAGCAGCTTTAAACTGCGCATTTGAGTATCCTCATGTGCTAAGGTATTTTGTATTAAATAGTCACTGGATAAAATACTGAAACAGTCCTGGAGGCAGGGACCAGAACTCACAGTCTCCAGCCTCCTGGTGAGTGCTGTAAATCAGAATAGTTAGAGCCATGTTCCCTCTTATGTTCTCTCTCCATCCCAGTAAGTCTTTAAGATTTTTCTGTGCAGTGGCACAATTTCAGCAGGAAGGTGAAGAATTTTTTTTTAATAATATATAAGAGACAGCGCCACATTCTCTTTCCTTGCTCCTTCCTTACTCTTTTCCTCATCTTTCAAGAAAAGGGAGGTGATGAATATCACGAGTGGCTCAGTCCTGCTGTTGTGTATATGTCCTGTTCTACTGCTGGCTACTGCCTTGAGCCCTTAGATGCTGTGTGACCATGAGTCTGGCTTAAAGCTTGTGTTTAAGGTGACCAGAGAGCGAAGTGGTGTTGTCAGTGGAGTGGTGTGAAAAAGTCGGGATAAGTAATGGACCTGGCCTGATAGTTATGCATAATCAACAAGGATCTTACTCTGTGTTTGGCTTTTCACAAGGCTTTCCAATACAGCTACTGGAGGAAAGACTGCATGCTAATGTGAAACTAATGCGGTAAAGTTATTCTGCAGCTGCCAGAAATAATCATGGGTTAGTAGTGCTCTGTTTTCATTAGTGTAACGAATTCATTAGTGTTAGTGACTAGATCTCCTGCCAGTGTAAATCAAAAGTTACACTAATAAAGTCGTTACAGTGAGACACATTTTTAATGAAAAAGGTGATTAATCGTGGAAAAAATGAGAGTGGGGTGTAGTAGTTTTTCATTGCTTGGTATCTTGAGACTAAGATGAGGTTCTTTTTTGCAAGAGTTGTCTTAGTCAAATAAGTAAAAGGATTTGATGTGGGGATACTTGGGAGAGATCTGTTGGCTTCTGTAATACTAACTACATGACCTAGTGAATTGTTCTCACCCTAAAATCTATGCGTAGCTGGCATTTGTATAATACAGTGAGACCAGAATGCAATTCTATCAATTGTTAGAAATTACTGTTTATTTGCAATGTCATAACTTTTTTCCTTGTTCTTTCAGGAAGACCATTGGAGTTTTCTGTTGTGGACCAAACAAAATCTCTAAGATACTTCATAAACTGAGCAACAGCAGCAACTCTTACGGGACAAGGTTTGAGTATAATAAAGAATCCTTCAGCTGAAGGTCTGTTGGACTAGCAAGAGTCTCTAGAAGATAAAAGTGCAATTTTTTGTTTGTACAACTTAAAGTTCAGCTGTGGTTTAAACAGACAGAAATGTACCAAAGAATAGCACAGTTTTTCTTATTTATGATTATTTAAGACTCTGGAAAATGATGGATACAGCAGTATACCAACAAATAATAAGCGCTTATGCTCAAAGCCAAATGTGCTCACACAATATTTGTGGCAGCGGTGATTCTTTGGAGTTGTTTCTGTTAATTAAAAAGCACAGATACTGGGGAGAGACACAGTTGCTTTAAAAGCTAATGGAAGAACAATCTGTGGAATGTTCTTCGACTTCAGTCCTCTAAAGTTGGATCAGTAAACTAAACCCCAGGTTAATCCAAATGGCAAAACCTAGTGCATTTCAAAGACCTATTGCTTTTGTTGGTATACAAACCTTATGGCTTTGGGGTTGAGACACTCCATATTAAAGGTTTTATGCATTGCAGAGTTGGGATTCTGTATTTCAGATATACAGTGTTACTCTAGTCTGCTTCTGTAATGGGTGTCAGTATTCCCATCTTGAATGGAAGAGAGGAAGGAATTTAGACAAACATATAAATTAACCTATGGAAAAGTGAGCACAATGTTATAGCACCTGTAGGCGGACTCAGCCATGATGTATATCACAGCCTTTTGGCAAGCAAACAGCTGTACATGGAGAACTCTGTATCTTGCATCAATTCAGCATTCAGTGAGTTTGCAAAATAAGTGTGATTTACGCAGCCAGAAAGATGGAGCAAGAAAAGTGATTAACGGGAGGAGACTGGATATAATGTTTTATTATACCACACGCTCAACATGGAAGTTGCACTCACTTTGCACTCACATGCCCTGAATGTCAAATACTTAAAGCATTCAGATGTTCTTACTGATTAATTTACAATGCAGCAGGCTAAAATCCAATTGTAGAGTTGCAGAGCGTCTTTGGTTGACTGTGATTCTTTGACTACTTTCATTGGAGTCAGGCTTGTTTGTTCAGTCACGCTGAATGCTTGTTTTTTTCAGTCACAGTGGTGTCCCTGAAAGCAGGATCAGGCCAGATCTACAGCAAAGTAGGAGTGAAGCCTTCATTACTGTGGCTCTTTACATCTTGTGTGCAGATAGAAACTTTGCGGGATCTGCAGTACGGTTTCAGTATGTTACATAAGGGAGGATCCGAAACATCCAAATTTAAGCTCTTCTTCCCTGTCCTTACTGCAGCTGTTTTCCTGACTGCTCATAGTTGCTATGGAACAGCTAGAGGTTGAAGCAGGCACTTTAAAACTTTTTGGTTCTGAGGAGCAATATTTTGTTTCCTCAATTCAATAGCCAGTACAATTTCCTTTATGTTCTCTTTCCCCCTTTATCTTATTTTGCTGAGAAGGGGGCATCTATACTGGAGTCAGACAATTAGCTGGCATAAACAGGAATCAATTCTAGTGCATCTGAATACAACAGCGTTGCTTTACGCTTGCTGAAAATCTGGCCCTTCATCTTTAGCAGAAGCTTGGGAACAAAGCCTGTAGTGTCTGCAGAGTATGCAGATGTAAGATAGCTCAGCATCTCTCATACCTGTGATTCACCTGTGTTTAGCACACTGCGTTTGTTTCAATTTACAGCTTTCCAATGAATGCATTTTTCATTTTACTAAGAAAGACGCTAATTTTCAGCTCACAGCACAGGCTCTGTACGGGGGTCTACAAGTATCAGTATCAGTGTTCAGAGGAAAGCATTTTTCTTGTAGGTGCTGTATTGGCATGTTGTATGTGTAACTAGTGAAGATGAGTTTGGTCTTTGCCTTGGCAGCTTCTGCTCAGGAGTTGCCCCAAGTGGAGCAGCTGGATGCAAGTGCAGCAGCAAAGCCCCATGGGGATGTGTTTCTTAGTGCCTGGACTTTGTGCTGAAGTTCCTGCCTCTGGCTGTGCCCAATTTGAAATTCAGAGGGGAAAGAAGGAGCCAGAGGTGGACTTATTCCTACTGATGAGAATTCTCAAAGTAGCCTAGAGGAGAGAGAATCCAAAATAGAAATGCAGTGTGAGATGGGAGCCTACATTGCAGCTACTGATTTAAATTTTTTTTTGAGGCTGGAAGGATCATTATTTTCCCATTGGATCTCCTTCATCTGTCCCTGTAAAAGTGGAGGTATGCAGAGAAGTATCAGATCCTTTTTAATCATTAATACTTATTTCTAATCCTGCCTGCATGGATTTCATAATAAGCATAACACTGATGGCAAAATGCATAGATATCAAGCGTTGCCAGTACTGCAGGCTTTTATGTTTGTTTGCAGTTAGCTTAAAGCATGATTGAAATCATGACTGCATCTGTTAACTACAACCACTCAGTGATCATTTTCCTCTTGTTTTAGGATCTAGTATCTAATGATTTTTAAATATGGTGTAGAGTCATCTAATCACGGTGTTCTTTGTGGTTTCACATCTCCTCTCTGATAGATATCGGTTCCATTACTGTATAACAAGCAGCTAGTTTTGTAGTGAGTTCTGCACTAAAACAGATTATATTTTCTGGCTCAGCTCTTATATAGATAGTGCTTTATAATTAATGATAATAGTACTGTGCTCTTGTTCTGAATTCTAGCAGGAGCTGACACTGTGTGGAGGAATGTTATCTCCTGTTGTTGCATTAGGCAGCACTGTCAGAGCAAGATGCAGGCAGAGGCACAGTCTCCTCTTTCTGCCTCTGTCCTATGCCACCCTCAGCTGACCTACTTGTAAAACAGGCTTGGGACTATCTACCTGTCTGGAGTGTTGTGAGGCGTAATTAATGTTTTGGGATCACTTCAGTGCACCTGCAGTGAAAAGGTCTGTGTAATTGCTATTCAACAGTATTTGTGTTCTGTTTTTGTAAAGCTTTGTTTGACTGAACCTTTCTGTTGCTTAAATGAGTATTGCTAGACCGGATAAGTGTGCATTTGGGGAAAGGCTAAAAGCTTCAGCTGCTTTTTCCTTTTCTTTGCGCTGTGCTTTTTAGAGGAGCAGAAAGTTTAAGGGTTAGTAACTGTGACTTGGCTTCAGGAGTGGCAAATGTTACTGATAAAGGCGGTTGGGCTGCATTCTCCTTGCTGCTTTTTAGTGTCACTCTCATTTGCAAAACCGAGCTGAGCTTGATTTTAAGCTACATAGTGTTTCTATCTGTAAGCCGAGCATACATGAAAATATAACTGGGTGCCAGACAAGTAAGTAAAGGCTGACAGTACTTAATTCCACGTTTACAGATCAACCGGATTTACGTAATTGAATGTCTCTTTACGCATTAAACTGAGTCCTGGAAGTGCCATAAGCTTCCTGCTGGCAGGGGAAGGATCCCACTGTGTGTTATGCCATTTCTCGTTCAGTTGTCACAAAACTACAGACCCCTCAGCGGGATCTTTGTGTTTTATTCATCATAAATGTTTCAGGATTCATAAATGTTTATTTAAAACAGGAGGGTTTTCATGCCATGATTGAAGCCAAACCCTTTCTCTGCAAGGAGAGAGCAGCCCTCTCCTACAGCAGTGTGGGACTGGGGGCTTTACACAGCTAACAGCTGGATTAATCAGATTTACCCGAGCAATCCTATTCCCACAGCACTGAAATTACTTGTTTGAATAAATGTTCACGGCCATAGTGAAGGGCTGCAGAGGTGAGCCCTGAGGGAGCGTGGGAAGGCCTGATGGGGACTGCCCTTCACCTCCGAGGTCTGCAGGCCAGTCCATCTCTCCATGATGATTATTCCAGCCCTGAGTTTGGAGTGGCCCTTCGCCTAACATATCCTATTTCTGCGTACAGTACCAAGTGCATGCAGATTCTTCCTTGGTCTTTTATCTGCTCTTCTAGGAGATGGGATTAAAAGGAGTATGAGAGATGCCTATGTGCAACCTTGAGCCTGGCCTAGGATGAGGAGACCAGGGTGTACCACAGCCTCTTAGCTGATGACTGCACTACTTACGGCACTGGTAGAAAGTTTAAGCCAAATCTGCTTTTCTGCAAAATGCTGATTGTTTTGCTACAACAAACTAGAGAACAGTTGCTGTGAAGGGAAAAGAGAGAAACCCTCTCACTGTTGGAAGACTCCTGCCCACATAAGCCCGATGGAAGGATGTGTATGAAAGCAGTGCACACGTTCAGCTTCCCCTAGCACTGGGGTGCACACATGCTGCTTACTACGTCAGCACTCAGTCCCCATCATTATTCTTGGTTGCAGATCTTCACCTGTCTTGTTACTAGGCGTGTCTTGCAGGTGAGAGAGGTACTACAGACGCTTGCATGCATGCACAGAGTCTGATATAAGCACAGAGCGACCTGTGAGCATGCTTTGCAGCCAGTGCAAACAGGTGCAGAATCATCCCTTTGCTTCTAGCACATAGGTGAGAAAGTGATTTGGAGCTGGCTGAGAAGGGGTAGATAATATGAGTGGTAGACTGGGCGCTCTGGGCATAGTAATTCAGCTGTAAAAGCCTAACAAATCAGAGAAGCAATGGTTTGGTAAGAGATTTGGTTTTAGAGCAGCAGCCTGAGAGAAAAGCCTCTACTCAACACTAACATACTAGGTTATAGTTTCAAACTACCAGCCATTGCTTAGAGAAGCCGGCAGGAGGCTAACTAGTCATTGCCAGTTAGGAGCCTGAGCCCCTTAAGTCAGAGCAGAGACAAAGTTATTAAAATGCAATGTTTACTTGTTTAAAAAATAAAAAGGCTTCTAGGGAGATTAATTTTCACTTCAGCCTGGCAATCATTTCATAAACATGCCAGTGTGATTTAAGACAAGCTGGATCTGGTCTTCTCTGGATTATGCATCCCGATTTGTCTGCAAATTTCCCACCCCTCACAAATAAAAGCAGTTTTATTGTTTTAACAAAGATGATTTAATAGCAAAGTTTAATCAAAATGCCACTGGTGCCTGTGCTGAACTGAGCTTTTCTGTAATGAATGTACATTTATCAAGGATACATAGAATACAGCTGAGGTCTCAACTTTGAATGGTGATTTGGGGTTTGAGTCATCTCTGCTGCTGGTGTATTTCATTAAGGCCACTGTGGTGATGCACTAGTGAAGCACATGGAACTGAAATGAGACTTTTCATTCCCATAAAGAACCTGTTCCTGTACTAAGCACAGTAAATCCCAGAAAGTCTGGAATTTCCTTCATAGGTACAGGAGATTGTTTAGCCAGCATTGTTTAAGGTTGAACCCTGAGTTCTCTGCTAGACTGACACATACCATGAATGCCCTTACACAAAGGTTTTAAGCAACAAATGCTTCTTCAAGAGCTGGCTTAGCATTTGTAAAGGATTAGTATTCTGCTAGCCCTATCACCCATGTGATTATGAGAGGGATGGGGTCTGTTTTGGTCCTGTGGAATGGTGTGCAATTCCTCTGAGGTTATGAATAGCTCCAAACTTGCAATGGATGCTCAAGGTTTGCAGTGTCTGAAGCATTTTATATTCTCCAGAAGGATCATATTTGTATGCTGTACTAACAGCAAAGGATCTGTCCCATTATTTGGGGGATACAGGGAGAAAGCTAGCAAACGTAACCCATCCCAATTGTAGATTCTCTTAACAGAGCACTTGGATTTCTGAGGGTGTCAGACCTTGTAAAAAATGCTGGGAAATAGTTTAAATGCTCTTTCTGCTTCTTTCTGGCAAAAGTCTGCCTGTCCAACAGCCTGAAATCTGCACCATCTTCCTAATGATCTGCACTGTTACACCAGGAGGGGGAAGCCATGAGTGGCTCCTGAAGCTTCAGGTGAACTGCTGTCAACTGAGGAGCAAACCAAGGAGGGCAGGAGAGGATGATAAATTCCAGCACTGAACAGTTTGAAATAGAACCTGGAAGCAAAGGGGAAGAAGGGAGACATTCTTCCTGGCTCCTAAATTCGAGACATTAAAAGCAAGCCCCATTGCCTGGATGTGAATGCAAAGTCTCCCTGGGATTTGAGTACTAATGTATGCAAAGAGATAACCTTTCGATGCACAATTCAAAGCTAAAGCACAGAAGGAAACTAGTATATTTTAGTAAACACGTTGGAAATAAGTAATTTGTTTGAAATAATTCCACCATTGATTCTTTCTAGTTAATCTGTTTCAAAAAATACCCACTTCTGTTTTGCAGCTTTTGGGTTGGGAATGGCTTTACCTGTTAACTCCTTTTCACCAAAATCCTGGAGTATATGGTTCTCTATGCTAGCTGTCAGTAGCTTTAACAGTTCAATAAATACATTTTGTGTTCGTTGCTGCTGACCCTGGGTACAGACAGCCTTGAAGATCAGAAGCAGTGTTACATAAATGTGTAGTGTACATAGCAACACTGAGAAGAGGGATGCTGCTGCATTGCTTTTGGTGCACCAGTCACACATTAAAATTCTGTCATTGCAAGGTCACGTTGCTTGTCTCATACTCTACAACCCTGGGGAAGAATTTTGGATGAGAGATGGGGGAGGAAGAGCAAAAACTTCCTCCTTGTGCTGTAGCCAAAAATATATTCATTGACAGCAAGGCATTTCTTTCTATTTCCAAAGATCATGTCATTTCTTTTTCACGGATAGTGGATTCTCTCCTGGTGCTGAGTAGTGGTGTTTGCATGTTAGAAATGTAGCACAGTGATAACGGGTTGCTTCTGAACTGAATAAATAACACCTCTGAGCCTTTTCTTCTCCCTTAAATAATCTAAGAGAAATACAAAATACCAGAGAGCATACAGAGTGGACTGTGTCCTGAGCTGCACTCAGTGCAGCCTGCTTAGCAGTGCTGCACAGAAACACAAGAAGCACAACAGTGATACAATATCTGTAGCCAGAAAGAGGCCATGTCACAACATTTGCTGTCACATCTGTGAGTGGTGCTGAGCCTACCCTAAAAGTGCACTTGGCATCAGGGAAAGTTGAGGGCTCTCAGACTGAGTCTGCAATGGGAGATGAAAGCAGGTTTTAATGCAGTTGGGTGAGCTACCTGTGTGCAGTTTCCAGCTTGGAGCTCGGACCTTTCATATTAGAGGGCAAATTGTATAGATGATGAGCTGGTCTGACTCTCGAGTGCAGTCTCAGATGTGTGGCTAACTGAGGGTATGGACATACCCTTTGTATTTGTATGGCTTTGTAAAAGCAAGTTGCTCAGTGACTGTGGAGCAGGGTATGTTATTGTAGGGGGTTATCATTAGGGATTAGATGCTCGAAAGCATATACTTTCCTGGTAAGTGCAACAGCCTGAACAGGTGAGGATGATGAGTGCCAATTTCCATCAGCAAATGAATATACCCTGCCCATATTTGCACTAGGGTTCACAATGAACAAAGAGAGAATTCTGCAGAGAAGATACAAGTGCTGTGTTTTTCCTTTATTGTGTCAGAACAACATAAATAGCTGATAAAAAAAAATGATAAAAATGGGAACATTCACCCATGGTATTCTTTTTGATTGCTTAAACACTTGTAACTGGTCAATCTATGCTTTTTGAGAGAAACTTAATGAACATAATGCCTCAAAGGAGAGCTAAAAAATGTAGCTAAGATGCAGCGTGATAATGTCTTCATCTGACAGTGAAGTATCATTGCCTGTTGGAGCTGGAGGCATTGGTGCTTTCATTAATCTCAGTCTTTTCCCACTTTGTAGAAGACTAGTGGGAGCATCTCTTTCTCTCTGCATACCTCCAGTCTTCATCTGGAGATGTGCTGTAGCCTCTGGATTACTGGAAGCAGCCTCATCCATGTGTCACATAATCATAGAATCACAAAATGGTTTAGGTTGGAAGGGACATTTAAAGATCATCTAGTGTCTTCCTTTTCTGCTGTCACTCCCCTGCCCCAACAGCACATGTTGTGTCAAGAGGCTTCTCCCATCCTCTGCTTCACTTAACTCAGGAAAATGCTACTATGGGAAATGCAGAGCTTGCTTTAGTCATAGACATAGTCATAGCCATAGTCACCAGCTTTTATAACACTTCTCAGCATTCTAAGGGTCTTTTAGTCAGTTTGATTAGCTTTAAGTAAGGGATGGGGTGCAGGATCCTGGCCCTGGAGATGCTTTTTTAGAATGGCAGTGCCACAATGATGGAAAAATGGAAAACAGGAAAAACACTTAATAGCAAAGATTATATCATCTTCTGGATGAGAAACAGGAACACATTTTGTGAAACTCAGATTGTTTCTGGCCAGCACTGAAATTAAATCATGTTTCTGCATTCACACGTAGGCATTGCAAGACAGTAGGCAGTGATGGAAATGGTCACTTCTTTCAATTACATTCTCTATTTCCATACAGCTCCAAGTTTATCAACTGCATATAAATTCCTCCTTTCACTGATTAAATATTTCCTCACCTGGTTTCTTTGCTTCAGGGAGCCTGAGAGCTCATTGTTTATAAAGGGAAAGAAGAAGGATTGTGCTGTTAAGCAGACAACTCCCAACACATATGTTCTGTTCTGCATCTTTGAGGAGGCACTGATGCTGCTGCAACTGCAGAAGGGCAGAGTTTTACTGAGATCCAGGTGCAACCAAGAGCCTCTTCCAGGATTCCTATGTTGATGAAGCTCTGGGTTTATTAATTAGCTTTTTCTGAAGCAAGAAGCATTAGTGCATCTGTGCCAGGCTGTGAAATCCTTAATCCTACTGAGCTTTTCCCTCCCCGTGTTCCTTCCAATCACTTGCAAGAGCAAATTTGATGAAGTTCCTTTGGGTAAGGAATGGTTTCCTTGGTCTGTGAGAATTTAGGAGAAAAGTCATAACTGTGACATTTTTACTCAAACTGAGATCCAAAGAGATATATAGATTAGGCCAGCTATATTTATTTCATAATGTGCATATGTTCTTGTGTGTGTGTGTTCTTTTTTCAGGTTCTATGATTTTACATTATTTATATAAATATTTTTTTCTTCTCAGAACAAAAAAAATCCTCCATCTATTTGCTTAGGAAATGTCAGCATGTCTCAAACATGTCTGTTTATTTTAAAAAATCCTTCAAAGTTGCTTTTAGGGGGAGAAATTTCTGGAAAACAGCACTCTCCAGATTCAGCTGCAACAAACTATTATTTTCTAATGGCAAAGAATTCTTTGGGGGGGGTTCTTCCCAACCTTCAGTGGTGAACAGCACTGTTCAAACTAAACAATACTACCACAATCTGAGCTGAAGATTGTGATAAGTGAATATCTTCCTTTTAAAGCAAAGCACCTTTAGGAGTTTGTCTGTCTGAACCCACAGGATGATGTTTGTGGCACATTTAGACTTGGGTTGCTCCACAGCTTGAGCCCAGGTCTGAGCAGGCTGCTGAGGGCTTGCTGGACTCTGAGGCACTCACCAGACCTCCAGTGAGAGCTATGTGTGCTGAGGGCAGGGAGCATGCTGGGCATTTAGTCTTCAGCCGCAGGTTAGGTCATCTCATAATGGTTTGTGAGGTGATGAGGATGTAGAGTTAGGAGTGGTCTTAGAAAGGAGGAAGACAATTTTAATCTCACTTTGGATACTTATTTGGGACTCATAAACTGCATGAGAGTTAACGTGGTTCGTGTCCAAGAACTGGGATGCACTGATATGAGCACGGGTGTCCTGTGGAGACCTTGGGCTGTGGTCCCGCTAAATGACTTCACTGAACCAGCGTGCTATGTGGACAGAAAATAATTAATTAAACTCCAGTCTCAGGAAAGATGGACTCTAGATGAAAATATTGACATCACTACAATTTGGAAAAAGCAATAAATATGTTCAACTTCCCATTTTATTCCTTTTAGGAAGTAAACATTGGAAGGAGTTATTTCCATTTAGCATGTATAGTGTGATAGAAAAGTGAATGCCCTGGCTTTTCTGTAGATGCAGGTCTTGACTGTTTCACTACTGACCACATTCTTCCCTTATTCTTATGCAGTCTTCCCTGTCCCAAAAGCAAGAGGCCAGAAAATTTGTCCTGAATTTCCAATTTTGTACTTATATAATTTTCCTTCTAGAGTTGAAATAAAAATAAAGTATTAAAAAGGAAGGCAGCATTTATTTTTTTATCTGTTTACAATGTGCATGATAACTGTTTTGGAAAGTACTGGCGTAAATGTCCACACTTTTTAAGTACTCAACATTCTTTTCAGAGATGCCTATTTACATTAATGCAATTTGAACCTGTTCTTATGTTTTTATAGATCAGGATGTGGTAAGATTCTTTGAAGAGAAATGACTACTTAGTTTCCAAGCGGAACAGAAAGCAAAATTTGGTCCTGAACTTTCATTTATAATTTTTTCCCCCAGGCTTGACTTTAAGAACAAGAATAGTACTTAGTGGGTTCCTGCCCATAGCAAGTCATACTCTTGTCATATGAAATAGCCCATTTTGTAGTTTCAACAAGACACGGGACCTATGTTTCACTGGCTGGAAGGATTTAAGTAGGTCGCTACTGTGAGTGCGTGCCTAGTAGACCTTCAAAGAGTAAGCAATAAGCTTTTTGACTCTGCCTGTTCCCAGGAAATGAAGCAAAGGTTTTACCAGTAAGATGTATAACAAGACAGAGCTACAAAATTGATCATAAAGAAGCCTTTTTTTTTCTCTCTCTCTTTCTTCTGAGTCATGTGCAGAAATCTTTTCCCTTAGTGCCCCTTTCTCAATTATACAGTATTGTGAGGTGCAAAATATTGTCTAAAGAAGGGATAAGTTGGGAGGATTCCTGGGCTCTATCCCATGTTCTTATAGAGTTACCTTACAAACCAATCACTCTGCTTAGATTTTCAGTAACATGAGGCATCCACATTCACTGAGGTTTCAATACCCAAGTGCACTAAGCTTCTTTCTAAAATCTCACATTTTGTTTGCCACAGTCACACTTGATGAAGAGTTTTATGGATTTGTCTGGCATCATGATCTATTGTTATACCAAGTGCTCATGAATCCCTACATAGTTATTCTTCGCAAATTTATTTAGTTAAATTGCAAGATCCTGGTTGCAGTAAGGAAAAGATGCTTCTTTCCAAAAATACTAGACTGAAGTAGCCATTTTATCTTAATGGCAATGCTGTCAAGTAAAGTATTCAGCCACTGAGTTCTGTTGCTGTTCAGATGTTATTGTTGCATTCTGTTATATTAGCAGGACGCCCTAACTTGAGTTTATGTCTCGTATTGTATTTGACAAAGCACCATGCATTTATTCGTCATGTAATTATAGCACTGTACTCTCAAGGTATTTGCTTTACAGGAAGCTTCATGACTTTGGAATAAACAAGCATTCCAAGACTGAGCAAAACATGGTTGAGTTGCTGTTTGTGACCTGATTTTAATTAATGACATACTGCTTTAATCATGGAAGCATTGTGTATATGCATATATGCGTATGTATTACTGCTGGCAGGGGAGGCTGGGATTTCACTGCTTAAACAAAAGCTCTGACACTGTTTGAAATGCCTTAAACCAGCTGAAACATCCATACAGGGTTGGCAGATATGCTACAGGAGACTCATGATCCTCTGGAACAGCAGCAGGAAGTCAGAAGTACCAAAATGGTGCTAGATACCCTTGTTTAGCCACCCAGAGTCATTTTCTGTAAGTTTTAGGCATGTGCTTACTTCATATGCCGTCTCTTGGAATTTCTGATAAATCCAGAGCATTTGAAGTGAAGGACTGTGCCAAATATATTTTTATGGTATCTTTGACTGCGAGGCCATCTCAGAAGCAGAATGAATTTATTTCATTCTCATATACAATTATTCCACTACTGGAACTTAGCAGAATACCTGTCCCTTGCACTTTGCATCGTGTCTTTGCCCTTTTAGATCACAGTGGGAATAGAAAACAGCAACTGCCTGACCCTAACCCACTAAAATCAATGATGAACGAAGTTCCCTCCCATACCAGAAGCATATAGAAATCCTTCTCACTTGAGATGCGCACTTGAGGTCCTGACTGAGTGAAACATAGTCTGGGCATTCGCTTTAGTCTGCTCAGTCTGCTAAAGTATTTTACAGTGTATTTTATTTGAAGTACCTGCTCAGACCACATTGCTTTCGATAGAACTTAATGGAGAGACAATATTTTAGTATGATCTTCAAGACACTGATGATTCTACAGCAAATCTGAAACCAAATTGTTTTAAAACTCATAATACACTTTCCAGAAATGTTGTTAGGGGTCTTGCTGGTGCACTGAGGCCCAAGGCACCCACTCAATTTATCTACAAAATATTGAATGTCCTGGTAACCATCCAGTTAATTATTTCTGCATTGGCAGGGTTATGGTTTTTCATGTAAAACATGAATTATTTTGGTGAAAAAAAATACAAGTGCAGACTTCTCAGATTTCAGAGTTGCTGTCAAAAGTTCTGGTTCATTATTTATTTTTGAGAAGTAAGGATACACAATTAAACTGCATATATCAATCTCAAGGTTGTATTTGTCACGTTCTCTTTCCAGAGTGGTGTTGATATAATGCTGGCAAAAGGTACCATCCCTCCATGATGAGTTTAACTGCAGCAAGATGAAAAAAAAAAACAAAAACAAAAACAAAAACTTTAAATTCCTTCTCATTTATTTTTATTTGTTATGATATAAACATGTAGAGGAAGTTAACATCTCCAATGAAGAAGCTCTTGAGCTGTGGGAATGGATAAGATGTATATACTTAACATGGTGTCAGGGGCATGCTGGGCAGCATTGGAAATATTGGTATTTTCAAATTATGGTGTTTATCATTTAAAAGAATATCTGTCTCCATTCACCTTACCCTGGCCAAGTAATGAGGTTTGGCAAAATGTGTTTTGGCTCATGAGCTTTGATTTTCTGTCTGGTATTTGGAGAGTTTTTTATGGCAAACGACATATTTCACAAATGCATTTGATCAAGAGGAAAACTCATTGTTCATACAAGAAGATTAGAGGAGGAGGAGCACTAAAATTGGGCACTATCTTTTTTTTTTGACAAAGCCTAGCTAAAAATGCTGAAGCAAGAAGGGGAACTCTCCTTACCCTGGACAGCAAGCAAAGTACTGCAGTCTTTTACTGTTTTTCTAGCAGAAGAGAAAAATGGCATTTCCTCCTCTCCTCTTCAGCTCTGCATAGGCATCATTGATCATGATAAATTCTGGATATCACAGGGAGCAGAAGGGTGGGCAATGATGGGCAGAGATTGCTCCCACTAACAGATGAGTTTTTCTAGAGAGAAAAACAGCAGTGAAGGGCTGAGAGCAGCTGTCTGCCCAGCTCAGGCATCAACCTCTCACGAATTTCAGTTATTTAATGTACCAAATCTCCTAAAGTAAATGAACATCTTTCTTGTATAACCACTGGGGAGATGTGAAAGCCTTTGAAGAGCCCCATGGAGATGTGGTTCACCTCACATGGAGTTTTGCATTTCAGGATACAAAATCTTCAGGTATGAACTAGCTCCCGCAGCCTAGAATGTCTGAGCCGGAGGGTCAGCTGAAGAAGGAATGCATGTTACAAAATTGAGAGCATCTGAGGAGCACATGCCCGTGGTTCCTTACCTGTTCCTGATTCTGAATTCTGAGGTGAAGGGGAGTGGTACCCCATTGCTGGTCCCACCAGCCTCCTACAAGCTGGGGAGCAGGCGTACAATCCAATTAGAGCCCCATTTGCTGTGGAGAGCATAATGCTTAACCTTACACGTGCCCAAAAGGGCATTGCATCCACCTGGGTGTTGCAGGAGGGCTGAAGAGTGGTGCACTGAAATAATTTATAATCCATGCAACTTGGATTGTTTCTCCTGAAAACCCATTATCATTTTTGTATGTGAGATGACTTCACATAATCTGCACTTTTCATCCATTTCCCTTTTCCAACTCTTTCCAAATTTAATTCCCACAAATTTAATGGCTCCGTGATTTGTCATTACTTTTTATGATGTCTTGTTTAACATATGAATTTGCATTAGACTGAGCTTAATAACTGCACTTTCTAATCTGAAATTGTGCACTGTTGATGGATGACTGATGGTCTGAATAACCAACAACTTGTCCTGTCTCCCTCCCAAAAAACGTTCTGTTTTCCTGAAAATTAATTTTGTTAGCTCAAGGTTTCTGACCTTTCTACAGATTAATTTTCCAAACAAGCCTTCCTCTAACTTTTTACAGTAGTTCATCTCCTTGTAGGATAATGGTACCTTAACTGTGGTGACTGCAGTGATTCCCCGATCTGTCATCCGTACCTCTAAATACATTTTCTAAAGTGGCAACCTGCCTGCAGATGTCCCTGTTCGGTGCGCTAGGATGCCATGGGTCCTAGGATGAGACAAAATACCACAATTTTTAAATCTTGGTATCTAGCCTTGTGGATTTAGGCATCTTTGTTCCACTGAAAGGAGTAAGTCTTTCTTACTAGAAGTGACCTGATTTTCAAAAGTTACAAGCAACTTTTCTGATAGCAGAATGGAAGACAGAAATGTCTCAGTTTACTTAGGCACCTAAATGAGAGTTGTCAAGAGTCTGATTTTCCCTGAATGCTAATGGGAGGTTGGTGCTTTAAAAGTCAACCCTCTGGATTAAATAATTGGGACTACAGACTGTAGAATTAAAAGACTAGAAAGAATTTTAAAGCAGCTTCTCATGTCCATGCTGGTGTAAAAGAGGACGTGGAGCCTGGATTCTTTGTTGATCTGTGTATTCCATGGTCACTGTGGCATTAATTATCAAGATTAGAGTGAAAACAAATTGCTGCTGTTCTGACTTGACAAATCAGATTCACCTTCTCTTGATACAAACACCTGCAATGTCATCCATGTGAAAGGAGAGCAGGAAAAAGTCCTTACAGGGCTTGTCTACACACATACAGATGCATGCACACATACATACATGAATTTGTACAACTTTTACTACTATAGCAAAAATACAGTTATATAGAACCTGTGTCCCCATGAATGTATGTAATTTGCTTTTAGCTAATGGCTGTAACTTTATCACATTAGGATATGTGTTGTGCTTCAGTAACCAAAAAAAAAAAAAAAAATCATGTTTTTTTCATAATTACACTAATAAATAGTTCCATATACAGATACTGTCATGATCTCGGTCGTTTGATACTTTTCCGGCTATCTAACCATGGATATATTTCATTCTGTACAGTCAGGTATCTGACTATGGAATCAGTCCACAATAAATTTAACAGAGCATCATTAATGGACTAGTATTTTCCACCCTGCCAATCTCCCAGTAAATTTATGAGAAGACAGTCCAGGCCTTCAAGTCCTTATTAGCAGATCTTCCTGACATGTTCAGCTCTGACAAAATAGCCAGCACATTTTTGCAGTGTTCTTATCTTTGCCTGCAAAGAGTGTAAGCTTTTAGCACTTCTTCCAGAAATATATTCTCTTCGTTGGGGCATATGGGCTATTTATTTGTAATGGCTTGCACAGAGGAATGAAGGTGAGTAATGTCCTTAATGTTGTAAAAAAGCTCATCAGCATCAGTTGCTGGTGGAGAAAAACAGTCTGATTACAAGGAGGGTTGTATTGGTATGCAAGGCAAGGAAAGCCTGGTGCATGGCTTTGCCCTGAGAGTTAAGAGACTCTGCAGACTACTTTCCCTTATTCATATTTATGACACTGTTGTCAGAAGTGCTTGGAAAGATGTACAGCAGTTAGAAAATGTAGCACAGTAAAATGGTTGTGCTTAGGTTTTCCAAGAAGCAATTCAAACCAGAAACATTTTAACATTGTTATGATTGCAGGAAAAGGTGTGAAAATATGTCCACAATATGTAATCCACCTGAAAATACCTTATTTGCTTATTATTGCCTGAGCATGCTTCTTTTACTTGAAAACAATGAGAAAAATCAAGGAGGTGTTTTCATACATCCAAATGCCTTTAACACCTGTATTTCACACTCAGACAGCAATGGTTAGCTACCACCCCTCTGGGCTGTCTTGCATTGCCATTGCCATACCAGTCTCAGTAATGCAGGACACCGAGCCCTCAGGGATGTCTTCTGATGGATAAATCAGTGCAGCATGTGGTGACAGAAGAGGGAAGTCCACATGAGGCTGAATCAAGGTGCACAAAGGGAGATGATCCAAAGTGCCAGCCCACAGCTAGGGTCTATAATTAATTTGTATTGTTCAGTATAATTATATATTATATATTATATATATTGTTATATATATATATATATTCTACTATATATATTGTTCTATAATTAATTTGTATTGCTGAGTTGTTCTTGTTTCAAAGGGGATTTTCTCTGTGTGCAGGAAAAGAACTAGTCTCCATGTTTTTTCCCTAATCCAGTAATTTCTAGAACTTTTTGGCTCCATGTGAATTCTGCATGCCTGATGCCCTCAAGAGAAGGAGGTAACAGGCAGACTCACGGGGAACTGTCCATGTATAACATGGGTTATCGGAAAGCCTAATGGCTGCAAGATGGATATGCAGAAACAAGTTGGTTTTCTATAGTCATGATAGCAACTTCATTTCTAATACAGAGCTTATTACAAAAATTACAGGAAAAGACCATTTTTAATGACAAGGTCTCATTGCTGCCAATTTTCAGCTCACTATGGAGACTAATTCAAAATGACTTGCATCCCTACACACATTTGTATACACAGATGGTGAATTACAGATGTAGCTCGATGGAGAGGACAGGTGCTAAAAACAAATTTTAGGAAAATGCGGGAGGGAGAACAGAAAGAAAAAAACTGACAGCTGCTCATTGTCCTGCCTTGATAAAATGTGTCTCTTAACAGTCTGGGAAAGGAAGAGATGAGGATAGAAAATCAAAGATTTCGCAGAGGTAACAGTCTCCCACAGAGGCGAGAGACATACAATACTGAGTACGTAATAATGAAGCTGCCAGGCAGGTATCCTATAGAAGATTTCTGAAGACAGCCATACAGTATTTTTGTTTCATTATGCGAAACAACATGGTGCTGATACATCCCTAGATGCTGATGCTGGTGGGATCCTCATCTGACAAGTACTTTCAGACAAGCCTAACTTCAGTGCCCGCTGAGGTCAAAGTAGCATCTGGTTGCATGGTCTACATGCACGGGATCTAGATTTTATATAGGTGCCAAGCACTATAACACCCCATTTTTGGCATTGATCCTGTCAGAACGAACTCCCCCAGCCGGAGCAAGCTGTAATGCTGACAGGGAATTTCTTGTCTCAGAAGGGGAGGCACACTGTGGGAAGTCACCTTGACCAGCCAGAGGAAAAGGTAAAGACAGGGTTGTGTGTAAGCTCTGCCCACTCTGATTCAATGAGCTAACATGGTATGTACAGCCTCATGGCATTATATTATTCTCATTAAAAAAACAGAACAGGAGCTCCAGCTTCCATCTCAGGGAAGCATCTACAAAGAGGAGACGTCCTTCAGCACTTAACTTCTGTATGTCTGAGGAGTAAGCATGAGCCTGAACATGGCCCTGCGAAGAAAGGGGATGTGCTATTGCCTTTGTAGCCTCTGGGTAGACAGCACATCTTCTGTCAGTGTGGGTAAGGTGTGCCAAGAAAACTTCTGGTGCCAAGGTGCTGAAAGAATCCTGTCTCTCCTGAGCCATCCAAAAACTAGGTGTCTGGTTAAACATAGCACCTAGGGTCCTCCAAAAAGTCCATGGGAAGGATTAGGCATGACTGCAAGCCAATTTATCCTGTCCCAGAACTGTTGCTTTAAGACTGGTGCAGCGAATCCCCACCTCACTGTGGTGGTCACTTCCCACTCTGGAAGAACCTAAACAGCTTGCTCAGAGAAGAGGAGAGCCAGGTGGGTTTTCATGTGCTTGGAGTCAGATACATTTATGCGGAGTTTTGACTCCAAACTATCATTGGGCCAGTGGTCTGAGGATAAACCCCACAAGAATGGAAAGAAGAGGCATGTGTTGCTTGTGTTAATTTTGTCCTGGTTATTTAGATTAATATACACTGTACTATTTATTCCCTGCCACAGAACATGTTGACTGTTTGAAACAGGGCTGCCATGTTTGTTCCCTCTCAAAGCAGACATGGCCTCCAGGTCATACAGAGATAGGGAATTAAAGGGGAAAAATGCTAGGGGTATGCCTACAAGTATGAAAGAGATACAAATTTCCTTTCATCACCTAGAGTTAGTGTGAGGTCTCCATGATGAAACTTCTGGGGAAGAAAAGAGGCTGTTAGATCCTCCACTGAAGAAAGAGGAAAGGAAAAAGCCTGGTTGGGAATTGGCAGAAGTTCTGGAAAAAAATAAAATAAAAATAAAATAATGAGTAGAGTATAAAGAGACCTTTACTTGTCAGTCACAAGGTTTGGTCACAAGGTATGAATTATGAATTCAATGCTCTTGGGCTGACCAAAAGCTGGGGGAAAAAAAAAAAAAAAAATTAGAAGACATGATGAGCCAAAGTTTTACTTTCATCCTTCCACACATATGGAGTTGTTGTGACCAAGTGTGGGAGACCCAGGGTACACTGGTGAGGACCTTCTGTAGGAAAGACACCAAAAACTGAGGAATTGGATCAGAAATGACTGTTGGCTGTAACTTTTGCAAGGGGGTGACATTTGGTAAAAATGACCTTAGCAGATGTGAAAATGAGGTGCTGTCACCAGAGATACAAAATGCCCAAGGAATATTAATTGCAAAGGCAGAGATAAACTTGCTTAATACAGTTAGGATTTTTCTATCAGAACAACTTTCCAAACAAAAATAACACTTTACTGACACAAATATTGTGCAGAAGGGCATTGTTTTCAACAAACTCCACGTGAAACAATGAAACACAATGAAACAGTGAAACAAGGGCAAACCCAGAAGTTCACCAGCTCCAGGCTTCCTGCAGGAGATAACCTCTCTGCCCTGTGAAGGGTCTGGGAGCTCATGGGATTTCCAGTCTGCCTCCATAGATTCAAAAAGTCTGTAGATCTTAACTCCACCGTGGCTTCCACTGTTTGTTCCCAGCTCTCTGTCTGCCCACTAGAGCCAAATGGGAGTGTGGAGTCCTGGATTCCCAGGCTATTGTACTGTTTGGGCTTAAAAAACACTTTTTATTTCAATCCCACCCGTCCTTGCACCCAAAGATTTTTCCTTATAAAAATCTTCTCTTAACCTTTTTGTATTTGTTCAGAAGAATTTTGCAGAATAAAAATACTATAATCTGGATATTTTAGCCAAAACTTGGTTATTGAACACATCAAGCAAGGTTTTAAGAAGAATCACTGAGCACCAAAGTTTGTTTCTTTGTTTGTTTTTCACTATGGGCATATCAGACTTCTTTTTCTTCTCATTTTAATTAGTTGAAGTACTCCAGAGAAATAAAACAAATAGTTACTACTTGTAGAATTTGTGGGGAGTCCTCAAATAGACTGCATAAAAATCTTTCTGTTTATCAGATTTTGAAGCCAATCAACATTTATGAAAACAAAATTTAAATATGTGTGTTTTACTTCTGCTGCTAGTGTTTATTTCTACCAATGGAGTATTCTGGGTTATATAAAATATAAATTAAATGACTGAAATATCATAATATAATTCCTTTCTTCCTCCCTGTGCCTCAGTGCCAAGAAGCATTTAAGATCCCATGCAATCTGTTTATTTTTAATACTTTCTAAGATACTGGAAAGCATTCATGTACTAGTATCTCAGCTCATCAGTCAGAAGCCATAGGAAAAGAGACAGCTCTTTTGGATTTGGCAACAGAGTCTTTCACGCAGGAAGACAACTTCATTTAGCAAAAGGCCTGCACTTTGCTGAGATGGAGGCAATTTCAGTCCATGCCTTCCTTAATCAGGGCAGTGGAACAGCTTCAGTGGGCACAAGTCAGTCACTTAGCTCCTAGGGATGGCATATGGTCAGATTTGAGGTTGTCGATGGTGAGCTTTCCTTCTCTCATTAATGGGATTCTCACCTTCCACTTGGTCTCTTTATGTGATTGTTACCGTTCAGTGACAGATAGCTGTGATACTGCAGATGTCCTTGTATGCTCCTTGAAAGAAGAATTGCCACAGCAGTAGAGGGATATTAACACTTTGATGTGAGAAATCACAGAAGCACATCCCCTATAGAAACATCTGCTCTGGGAGGACCGTTCCCAGCAGATGTCCCAGCCCCTTATGTTTTTGTGTCTCTGCCCTGTAAAGAGTTGTCATAAAATCATAGAATATCCCCAGTTGGAAGGGACCCACAAGGATCATCAACTCCAACTCCTGGCTCCACACAGGACCATCCAAAAATCAGACCATGGGTCTGAGAGTGTTTTCCAAATGCTTCTTGAACTCCAGCAGGCTTGGTGCCATGACCACTTCCCTGGGGAGCCTGTTGCAGTGCCTGACCACCCTCTCGGTGAAGAACCTTTTCCTGATATCCAGCCTGAACCTCCCCTGTCATAGCTCCATGCTGTTCCCTCGGGTCCTGTCGCTGTCACCAGAGAGCAGAGATCAGCGCCTGCCCCTCCGCTCCCCTCGTGAGGAAGCTGCAGGCCACCATGAGGCCTCCCCTCAGGCTCCTCTTCTCTGGGCTGAACAAACCAAGTGACCTCAGCCGCTCCTCATACATCTTGCCCTATAGACCCTTCACCATCTTTTTTGCCCTCATTTGGACACATTCCAATAATATCTTTCTTATATAGTCAAGCCCAAAACTGTACACAGTGCTCGAGGTAAGGCCACATCAGTGTTGAGTATAATGTGGCAATCACTTCTTTTGACTGGTTAGCTGTACTGTGCTTGATGCACCCCAGGATACAGTTGGCCCTTTTGGATGCCAGGGCACATTGCTGACACATCCTGAGCTTACTTACCATCGACCAAACCCCCACATCCCTCTCTGCTGGGCTACACTGCAGCCACTTGTCCCCCAGTCTGTATGAACATCCAGGATTACCCCATCCCAGGTGCAGAGTCCAGCACTTGCTCTTGTTAAATTTCATATGGTTGGCGATTGCTCAGCCCTCTGATTTGTCAAGATCTCTCTGCAAGGCCTCTCACCACCTTCTAGGGAGCCAACAGCTCCTCCTAATTTTGTATCATTCACGAACTTAGCATGCATTTGAGTCCTGCGTCCAGATCATTTCTAGAAACATTGAATAGAACTGGGCCTAAACTGGGTCCCTCCAGAACCCCACTAGTGACTGGTTGCCAGCCTGATGTAACCCCATTTACTAGAACTCTTTGAGCCCAACTCATCAGCCAGTTTTTCACCCATTGTATCACGTACATGTCCAGCTGTATACTGGACACTTCATCCAGAAGGATACTCTGAGAGACAGTATCAAATGTTTTGCTAAAATCCAAAAAGATCACATTTACTGGCTTCCCTTGTCCAACTAAATGGGTAAACTTGTTGTAAAAGGAAATTAATTTTGTTAAGGAGGACTGTTTGTTCCTGTACTTCAGAGAACAATTGCAGTGCAATTGCCCCAAAATGGAACTGAATCCATTTAGATTCCCAGATGAAAAATACAAAAATAATGCTTTTCACTGCTCCATGAGGATGCTTACTGGAGGTAGTTGTGAGAGAAAATAGCTCATTTGAGAGGTCCGTTGTCATTTGTTGACTAGGAGATATCACTCACACCAATGGTCAAAGGACACATTTACCCTATTTTCAAATGATGTTGTGTCTTTCCTTCCCACTCACCTTCCCTCCCTCAGCCTTCTCACAACTCCCCTGGACCTGCTTGTGGCTCCTCACATCCTTCAAGGTGCTCATGACTTCATTTCCCAGAGGCTGAATATATCACATTCACCACAAGACTATCCTGAATGCCTGGAATAAACTCAGATGGAAGCATCGCCATTGGCAGAGCTGGTCTCTACAGCACCACAGGCATGGCCCTTGCCTTGATCCATTAATTTTTTTAAAAGAACAGCAGACAGTGATGGGAATTCTCTGAACCAGACTAACAGTATAGATCATTTATGGACTGTATTGGGTTTACATGGAAAGGTGAAGCTGGGAGAGAGAAGTGAGAAAATGTTGAGAGAAACAGCCCTGCAGGCACCCAGGTCAGGGCAGAAGGAGGGCAGGAGGGGCTCCAGGTGCTGGAGCAGAAGTTCCCCTGCGGCCCATGGAGAGACCCATGGTGGAGCAGGCCGTCCCCCTGCAGCCCATGGGTACCCCACGGAGCAGATCTCCACGCTGCAGCCCGTGGAGGAGCCCCCGGTGGAGCAGTCCATTCCTAAAGGACTGCACCCTGTGGTAAGGACCCACATGGGAACAGTTCCTGAAGAGCTGCAGCCTGTGGGAAGCCCATGCAGGATCAGTTCGGGAAGGACAGCATCCTGTGGGAGGGACCCCATGTGGAGCAGGGGCAGAGAGTGACCGTGAAGGAGCGGCAGAGACGAAGCGTCATGGACTGACCGCAGCCCCCATTCCCCGTTCCCCTGCGCTGCTCAGGGGAGAAGGTGGAAGAGGGTGAATGGGGGAAGGTGTTTTTAGTTTGCTTGTAGTTTCTGACTGCTCTAGTCTGTTAGTAATATGCAAGAAATTACATTAATCTCCCTTATGGTGAATCTGTTTTGCCCATGACAGTCATTGGTGAGTGATCTCCCTGTCTTTATCTCAACCCATGAGCTTATTTCATCATATCTTCTCCCCCTGTTCTGTTGAGGAGGGGGAGTGAGAGAGTGGCGTGGTGGTGCTTGGCTACCTACCGGTGCTAAATCACAATAAGGACCATTGTTTGAACTTATGCTTTTTGCTAGAGATGAGTTTTGGAACTATTGAAAGCCAGTTGGAGTCACCATCCTGGAAAAGTAGTATTTCTTTTGTAATGTAATTACATACCTGGTTTTGTCATGTATGTATTGCTTACATGGAATGTGTGCTCATTGAGCAACAAGTCAACCATAATTTGAAAAACTGTAAGTCAAACTGAATAGAGATATACATAGTGAGACTGTGTTTCATCTCCTAAAAAAAACCCTCCGCACCCCAGACAAATGGAAAATGATATAGCAGAAGACTCACTGGAATGTTTGAGACAAGTGAGAAGTGGTTCCTTAGAGCCCACTTGCTGCTGTTGATGGTGTTCAATCAAGGACAAACAGGGCATTACTGGAGCTGGAGGGAAAATATATCCTAAAAGAAAAATGTGTCTATGGGTCATTCACTCTGCTCAGAGACACAGCACATTTCTCTCACTAAACTACAGGGCTCTGAACAACAGGGTGAATGTATCACTGACCTTGCAGTCAGGTGCATCTCACTAAATCCATCCACCTACGTGTGCCCTGTGAATTTCTTCACATGGATTGGGCTATGAGATGGGAGCCTACAGATGTAAGAAAGCAAATAAAAGAGCAGAGAATTATACATTTGAGTAACCAACACATGAGCCAGTCAGGTTCATAGGAGCATTATTTAATCAAGCATTGGAAATACATGGTGTTCCTTGGGTGGCATGGTAACATGTTGGATCTGAGAGATTTTGGAGGAGCAGATCTGATAAGATACTACAACACTGGAGGTTACAAGAGGCACGAGGAGCAAAACTGTCCAACCTGCTTATACAGCACACCTCAACAAGGTGTTTGTAAACATGAATCAAACACTGCATGCTTGAATAGCACCTTAGTAACATCAATGAGTTACTGGAAGACTTTAGAAATGGGATTGATAAGATATATTGTTGTAATCTTCACTTTCTGTAAGTAAGGGTTGTATCTCTGGAGCAGTTCCTGCTCTTTTCTTCCTGCAGGCCAGGATGAGGCCGGAGAGCACAGCAGTAACTATGCCTCCAATCACAGCAGCACCAACCAGCCAGGGCCAGATCTGACGGGCTTGCTCAAGGTATGGTATTAAAAACTCCTGGAAAGAATCAAGAGCTGGAAAAAAAAAAAAAAAAGGAGAAAAACACAGGCCCTTTTACATGATGCAATGTAGTGTCAGTTTATAGAAGTTGTACAACAGATAATACTGGAAGGCTCAGAGTGAAAAATGGATATTTAATTGGTACAAATTTTCTGAAGGTTACAAATAATTTTAAACAAATACCTTCAGTCTTAGAGTTAAAGTTTCTCCATTTTTGTATTAGAGACAGGAACAGAGTTCACTGTCACCAGTGTTCTTTATAGTTTTGTGAAAGCTGTAAGAGTATAACCCAACGACAATCTGCTACAGTATGGCCAAAGGTCCTGCTAGCTCAGCATCCATTAGCAACAACAACCAAAGCTGAGTACAAGTAAGAGCTTAAGAACAGGTTAAACCTGTTATGATGCTTTTACAAAATACTTACCGACCCTTCTGCAATTGTGGTAGACACCCCCCCAAGATTATAAATATTTTCCTCCATCTTCCAGTTTCACAGTTGCCCAGAAAAGTAATCCCATATATCTTCTTGGACCACAGTGCTTCTGAGCATGTGCTGTTAAGTAACTGTGCTCTGAAAAGATTATTTTGGTTTGGGGCACCTTTAAAGTTAAACTATACTTAGCACTTGATGTCTGAATCACTTTCTGAGTTATATTCCAATTTAGGCTGAGTTTAGGCAGGACAGTTGGTTTGTCCCTTCAACTCAGCTTCACTTTGGGGAACACTTTTTTATTACTTCTCTGGTCCTTGTTTTCCAGTTAATCCAACTTTGTATTCTGAGATTGGCTTTGCAAGACTCTGCATGTTCAGTCTTCTGCTTCTGACCTCATTAGACACAGAAATGCTACATAACTCTAAAAATAAAAAAAAAGAAAGAAAAACACACAAAACTTCTTGATGTTTCAGAATGAACTCCACAAACCTCTGTGTATGAGGTACATTCTCTCTTTATCCTTCATTTCTCATCTGTCAAATGAGGAAGGACAGTACCATTCACTGAATCTTCTGTATTGTGAATATAAATTAATATTTCTGTGGGACACAGCTGCTATAGTGATCAGCACCAAAGAAAAGTGTAAGAGGACATATTTTCAGGATAACATTTTAAGAGTGTGCAATAAGTCATATATTAGGCTACACACTGCTTAGCTGAGAAAAAGAAAACCAAAAAGAAAAGCTTGGACATCTGATTCTTAATGAATGCTAGCTAGATTGTGCAGTAAGGTGAGGGTCTGGGGAAAAAATAGTGTGCAATTAAAAATAATGCACACCTACAGGGCTGGAGGGTGAATTATGACTTAAAGACACAACTTTAATTCTGGCAGTTCTTAACTTTGTGTGCTTTAGTCCATAATCCCAATGTTTTTTAACTCAACTCTTTTATGGTTATATTGCAAACATGACTAAATTAGAAACAATTTGGCTATTCAAACTGGAGGGTGCATATGATAGAAGAAATGATACATAACAGATAAGGTCTTAATGGTATGGAAGAAGAGAATTATCACAAAGTTCTCCACCTTGTTGAATTCATCTGTAATATAATGGATTTCTAAGTGACTTCTTAAATTTGTATGTTGTCTTTCAACAGTCTCTCTCCTCCATCAATATTACTTTGAAACCTGATATACCTTCTCCCTGGCAAAACACAGCATGACTTCGAGATGAAGAGATGTCACATTTCACGGCAGGCCCTTTCAGAAGGAATTAACGTATTTCATTATATCCTGATATTCAGTCAAACATGTCTTTCTCTTGCTTTCGGCCTCAGTCTGTACAGTTTCTGTAATCAGCTCAAAGACAACAGCCACCTCCTGGCATCCACTGCCTGATTTCTACTTCTTTTTGCTGCACAAAAGATGCTTGGCTTCTCTATCATAAAGTTGCCATGGCAACCCTTGAGTGTCAGTGGATGGAGCACCCCAGGGCACTCTGTAATCTGTAACCTGTGACTGAAACACCACCAGAAACCCACGACTGGCCTGGCTGCCCAGCAGAAATCCTGCAAACTGGGATTTCAAGGACTCCATTTCCATAATGCCTTAATCTCTAACCATGCAAGGCCCAAGAGCGCAGTGATGGTTTGCTGGCTACCTAGGAAAAGTGTCAAGGGAGTGGAGGGGGGAAGTGGCTGCTTTGTGGGAGACATCAGCCAATGCCAGCTCAGTTCCTTTTGTTTTAGTGCTTGGAGTCAAAGGATAATCCTCACGGGAAGGTGCCATGAACATCAGTTAAAGCTGTCCTTTCAGTCATTAGGTTCATAACAAAGCAAGAGGAAGCCAGGTCATGCTGATGTTTGATATCTAGCCTTCCATTAGTGACTAATACCAACAATATCTCTTCTTGCTCTTTCTGATAGGAAAATAGCAGTGATTAACCTCAGTCACAGTCTTAGCATTCAACTCTTGACGTTCTCTTTCTTCTCAAAGAGAGTGTTAGCTGTAGGTAACAGCAACAAAGCATTTCTTACTCTTAATACATCAGATCATTCTTTTTTTTTTTTTTTTTTTAATTTACAAATAACAAATAACCCTTTTGTGTGGGTTACTGGATGTCATTGAGAGGGTAGGAAACTAGAACATTGTAATTTTAGGGTAAAGCAATGTGTGTCTCCTATATTTAGGGTAATGTGAGCTTTTCTTGATTCATCCTTTTGTGGTGATCTCAGACTACGTCATTGATATAATGGATCCCAAGGCTGGAAAAAGATCAAATTAATATTTAAAATGTTAATGAAAGAATATTTATATATTTTAAATATTCCTTCTATGTAAACTAGAGGATGGCAAAGTCAATTAATTCCACAAACTAGAAATAAAAACTCTGGCCAGCCAAGAAATAAACAAAGCAGTTTTTCTATCATTTTTCTATTGCCATATGCCCCACTGCTATATTGGCACACTTGCTCTCCCATTTGGCATGCCTTTCTACCCCTAATCTGGTCAGTTAAGGGGCACCACATTTTAATGCAAACTTTGAGACAACACAAACATATCTTACTAGCTCAAGCCTGCATTTTTTTTTCTCTCATCTTGGTGAGCAAGTTATTTTCATATGGTTGCTGCCATTTCCTTGGTATGGTGTGGATGGTTCACTGGTTCTGTCTCCTCTGGGTGATCAAAGGAAATGCCAGTGAGACTTCCACAATCAAAAACAAGGAAGACGATCTGGTAGGGATTTCAAGTATTGGACACCCTCAGCCTTAATTCAGGATCATTTGAACCTGCAGTGATGGAAATTTCACAGCTCCCACAAACTTCATCAGATTCTTCTTATTATTAGTTTGGAAAGTCTTTGATAATATTGTCTTCTGATAATGAAAGAAAGTCTAAAGACTCAGCCATAGTTCACTATCTTGCAGGAAAGAGATGCTGTGCAATGGGTGTTAGTGGGTTGTTCACAGTAGAACCACAATATCTAATGTTGTAAATTCAAGCTGTTCCCTTTCAGTATTGCTTTCAGTCTGAGGTAGGTAAATTAGGAAACTATGACCCAGCCAACATCATGTGGCTGTCTCTAGAAACAATGAGAATCAGACCATTTCTGTATGACTGATAACAGCCTTATAATTCACTTTTTCCATGCTGAGGACGGCTAGAGTTGTCTCTGCCTGTTACTTCTGCATAGTAACACTGCTGTGCATTCCCGCTCACATGCTGGCCATGACGACATATCTGCAGGGTGGATTACTGGTAAAAATGGATTACTTTGGTGTATTGAAAGAAGATAAATAAACATTTCCTAGGTGTATTTATAGAGTAATACTGTTTATTTTTTGTTTGACAACCTCAGTTAACACTTGCATCTCTCTTTCACAGTTTGCCTATATGAATTTCTCAAAAAGAAGGTGAGATATGTCTATAGGTTACCTGACCTGAGCACACTATGTGCTATTAAGTTGTTACTAACTCACCAAAAGACAGTTTCCTACACCTCAATAGCTCCAAGGATAAAAGGGAAAAAAAGCAGATTTTAAAATCCAGATTTATCTTCTTCCATTAAGAACCTTTATCTAACTGTCAAATATCTGCTGGCACTCTTCCTTCCAACAAATATTTTTTACTTCCTGTTTTCTTTGGTTGTTTCTCTCTGTGTTTTAAATAACCTTATTCCACACTTCCTTATCTCTGCCTGAAGAAAACTGTGGGACCCAAACAATCTCTTCTCATCTTTTATTTATTTCAGAAATGTAAACCACTTCCCAAGACAGCATTTCTCAAGTACAGTCACCTTTAATTGCATTCTCTTGTCCCAGGATCCACATTTTGTTGCACATATCACTATTTTATTGGAGGTTTTTACATGCACAACATCACTCTTTCACATTCTGGCCAACAGTGTGTGCTCCTGAGTAAGGAGACCCAGCACAGCCCCTCTGTGGTGGTGACAAATTTGCCAGTTGCCACATTTTCTAGTTGCTTGGCTGTGATTGTGCAACAAAACTGCTGAAGAGCCAGAAATAGAAATGAGCTGCAGGCAGAATCTGGATCTGAGCTCTCCTCCTGCAACACATCCATGAGCAACCTGGCCTTCTACATTGTAATCACAATGCTCTTATCCCTTGCTTTGCCCTGAGTGTCAAGGCCCCTTAGTTAAGGTGTCCAAAAATTGCAACTGGTGTTTAGATTCCTGGGTTTATAATTGGGTAGCTACCTGACTTTCATAAAAAAAAAAAAAAAAAAAAAAAAAAAAAAAAAAAANTGAATCACCCAGCAACACTTAGAGTGGTCATCAAATTATTCCCACTGAAAGACAGAGATTTTCTGGGGAAAAGTCTGTGGATTTACTCACTCCTATTTCTGGAAAAAAAAAAAAAAGACTTAGTCCAGACCTTCAAATGTAAGTGCTTGGAATAGCTCTTGTCACAGCAAATTGTTTTGACAGCTATTGCTAGGTGGTGCCGTTCGTCTTCCAAATCTCTTTTATTGATGCTAACAAATGTTCGTTTGCAGTAAGCCATGCCAATTGTGGTAGTTTCACAGTTCACGGTTCTCATGTCAAGCAAAGTTGGGTGTCTGCTTCAGTTTCTGCTCAAATCAGCTCCCCAGAAAACAGACTCTGACACGTGTTTTTGATTCCTGAGGGATGGATTTCCATCTACACTGTTTGTGACCACTTCTGCTTCAGGGCTGTCATACTTATAAAAATAAATGAAGCTGCAATTAAAATAGCCACATACTGTCACACATTGATTTGCTTTTCAGTGGAAAGCAGAGCTCCAGGCATCAGCTTTTCCTCATGGGAAGATCAACAATATAATTTAGCGTTAAAATGCCATTTTGTTATTGGATTCTTTCCCAGTTTTGTTCCTTGTAACCAGCCCCATCATGCTCTGTGTAGTCCTACTTGTTCTCTACCAAGCTGCTGGTGCTGTAACTCAGAACTGCTGCTGTTGCTGCTTTCCTCCAGCTGCTTTCTTTAAAATACCTGGTTGGTGTGCTCATTCCTTACTCTGTCTTGTCTGTTTCTCTGCTATTCCTCTTCCTCCTCATTTGGATGATCTGCAGAGATGCTACCTCCTCTTAACTACCCAGATTTTCATTGCTATTATATTTTTTTTTTTTCTAAATTTCTAAATTTTTCCTATCTGTCTAGTAACTCCTGGCTGCCAAGGCACAGAGTTTCTGTACATCCTTGAGTATACAGGAGATCTCAGGGGGGGTCAGCGGGCTTTCCTGCTTCAGCTCTTCTATCAAGAAATTCCTGTTCACTCTCATGTTCCTCTTAATAGGAATCCATCATTCCTCTCTAGAGAACAGTATGGGTTCAAACACTGAAGTACTGAGAAAATCCATATATGCATTTTGAGATTCCAGACCATTTTCCACTTGTAACTAGTTCTTCCCTTCAGATAAGAAATAGCTTAAGTTCTCTTCTTCTCAGGGAGATTTGACAAAGGGTTGAGTGACATCTGAGGATTATCTGTGATTTCTAAATGAGGTTGAATTTCACTCTTTTCTCTAATTCACCCTTTGTGAATTATCTTTTCATAAAATAATTAAGAACCTACTTTCCTTACCTCTGTGTTAAAAACATGAGCAGAATTTAATAAAAATTTCGTTTTCTAACGACTGTGTGCTCCCCTAGGGAAAGACAAGAGATCAGGAGGCAATAGGAGTGAATTGCTAAATGGTAAATAATTTACCATTTGTTTCCTTTTACAGTACCAATTCAGGACTCAACATTTCTGACTATCTGTATGAGGTTTACGTAGCAAGGATTTGGTAGCAGGGGGCCTGCAGGGGTGGCCTCTGTGAGCAGAGCCCAGGAGCTGCCCCATGGCAGACAAGAGCCAGCTCCAGCCGGCTCCAAAAGGGACCCGGCGCTGGCCAGAGCCCAGCCAGGGAGCGACGCTGGTTGTGCCTCTGGGAGAGCAGATTGAAGGAAGGGAAAATCTGCTGGGCAACAGCAGCTGGGAGAGAGGGGTGAGAGATGAGAGAGAAACAGCCCTGCAGGCACCCAGGTCAGTGCAGAAGGAGGGCAGGAGGGGCTCCAGGCGCCGCAGCAGAAGTTCCCCTGTGGCCCGTGGAGAGGCCCATGGTGGAGCAGGCCGTCCCCCTGCAGCCCATGGGTACCCCACGGAGCAGATCTCCACGCTGCAGCCCGTGGAGGAGCCCCCGGTGGAGCAGGTGGATGTGGCCTGGAGGAGGCCGCAGCCCATGGAGAGCCCCCGCAGGAGCAGGCCTGGGCCGGAGCTGCAGCTCGTGGAGAGGAGCCCAGGCAGGAGCAGGAGGCCTGGCGGGAGCTGCCGCCCGTGGGGGAGCCGTGCTGGAGCAGTTTGGTCCTGAGGGATGGGCCCCGTGGTACGGACCCATATGGGAGCAGTTCCTGAAGAGCTGCAGCCTGTGGGAAGCCCACGCAGGATCAGTTTGGGAAGGACAGCATCCCGTGGGAGGGACCCCACGTGGAGCAGGGGCAGAGAGTGACCGTGAAGGAGCGGCAGAGACGAAGCGTCATGGACTGACCGCAGCCCCCATTCCCTGTTCCCCTGCACTGCTCAGGGGGAGGAGGTGGGAGAGGGTGAAAAAGGGGGGAAGGTATTTTTAGTTTGAGTTTAGTTTGTCACTGCTCTATTCTGCTAGTGATAGTTAATAAATTATATTAATCTCCCTATGCTGAGTCTGTTTTGCCCATGACGATAATTGGTGAGCAATCTCCCTGTCCTTATCTCAGCCCTTGAGCCCTTTTATATCGTATTTTCTCCCTCTTTTCCTTTGAGGAGGGGGAGTGAGAGAGTGGTTGTGGTGGAGTTCAGCTCCCCAGCTGGGTAAAACTATGACACTGTCGTGGTACTTGGCACTTTTTTTAGTGGTACAATACTAGGAATAATGTGGCTTTCAGAAACTAGTGATTTTCATTAAAAATACATATTTTTTTTCTAGTCTTGATTAGGAATTAAATTATGGTGACATAAACAAAAAGGCAAAAATGCTTCTAATAAGACCAAAATAATAATTTTGAGATTATATTTGAAACATTTTTTTCTCCCTGAAGAAATGGGATCGACCAATTTTTTTACAGCATGCTAGGGGAAATATTGACTTCTGTCTCTGTGTTGTAGTAATAAAAGGGCCTTAACAATTACCCATGAGAGTTACAGATTCCTTTTCTTACACATAAAATAGTAAAAAATGCATTTTCTGGATGACTGTAAATCGCAAGCTAGATTTGAGAATTGAATGACCAAGCTAAATTCATGATTTGATGGTTTATCAAGTATGCAGAAGACATAATACTCCATTAGTAAGCCAAGTCCATAAGAAGAGCGGGGATGCCCTGAGAACTGATATTGTTCTCATAAAGACAAAAAAAAAAAAAAAAAGCAATGAGAATGCTAGGGTTGCTGAAATGTCCCTCGTGCTTTTGCTCTATAATTATTGGACTTCTAGCTCTTAATTGCCTTTTAACCAAAGAGATGCATTAACAGAAAGTTATCTGCCTAATTCAGGAAAAGCAAACATGCACAGTAACCTATACCTTCAGTGGCCAATGCTTTACAAAGATAGCAGCATCCCACATCCCAGGTAGCTTTTGGTGGCGGTGAAGGCCACCAAAAGAGACATGTCTGACCATTCCAGTGAGACTTGCCTGATCATTCCAATGGCTTGGTTTTATAAAGGGTTTAGGACAAAATATCTGGGCAATCCTCAGTTCTGGGCAACATAATATCTTTATCAGAATTTAGCCCTTACCTTAGACAATAAGGAGACTCAAACAATACTAATGAAGTCCCCTATCCTAAGCACAAGACCTGGTGTAGCTGAGGTTCCTCAGCAGCCACAGCCCCAAGGGTCTCTTTCCTCTCTGTGCCAAGACACCCAACTCAAAACCATCTCTGAACAGCAATGCGAGTCAAAACCATTACCAAACAGAGCAAAATTCATCCGATGAAATGAAATTAGCATTATGAATGATTCAGTTGCATTCTGTGTAAATAACCATAGGGCAAACACAAGGTCAACAGATCACTGTTTTAAGTGCTGCACAGACATTTTGTTGGCCTTTGGTATGGAGATAAATTTTACTCTGGGTGTTTAAGAGATCAGATTTATTACATTTGTAAACCAGAAAGAGAGCATTGGATCTACCCTCCCTTAAACCATCCAGAATCTGAAAATCCCACTGTTTGCCATTTATGTTGCACATTATCAGGTGAGCTGGGCAAACAGCAGACTCAAAATCCAGCACTTTTTCCTCCCCTGTTCTGATCATGAGATGACCCTTTAGGTCATATTCGGCTCTTAATGAGCCTAGGATAGATAAGATTGATGTCAGTGACTGATTTTTGATTGGGACTTTTCTGCATATCACCAGACAAGAAATGTGAAAACAAGCAGGTACAACTTGGGACTATATAATGGAAAAATCTGGAATAGAAGGATTTATATATATATGTTATATATATATATATATGCAGTATATATATAGTCATTCTGCAGACATAGTCCATGTTATAAGCAACAAATGTGACATTTACTTAAAATTTTAGTGTTACCTGGTTCTTGCAGATACTCATAGTCATACCCCAGCTCTCTTGATGATATAAAAAATTCTCCATTTCTGTAAAGAGGGATAAAGGGGACCATATAATTTTCTCGATTGTGTCCAATGGGTGCGTTGGCTGCTGGGTAAACTTCTAGCATGGGCCTGTGTCTTCTTAACCACCGCTCAAAAATGCTGTAGAAGAAAAAAGATGTCTTTAATGGTGGAGATTGGCAGAAATTTTCTTCTTGAAGATGAAAAAAAAAAGTTGATGCTTTTTTTCTTGAACTCTGGAGACAGAATGGCATTCAATGACTTGTGTTTATTTGTATAATACTTTCCAAATAGTTTGGGTTTAGCTACTTTAGCTACCTGTCCAAGCCTCTGTAAAGCAAAGGACTGCAGTGCTGCAGAGAGGCTAAATGTGCTTTCAAATTCCCTAAATGCAATTCACTGTGTCACTATGCCCTGACTGTAATTTCTGCTCAGTAATTCACACAGTTGTGAGGGATATGGAGAAAAAGTTTAAAGACCTCAGTCCTTCCTTGTCACTCTCAGAAACTTTTATGGCTGTTTTCAGATGGCTGCTCAGTCCCATTCCCCTTCCCCTATCTTTTTCCACTGTAACCACAGGTTTTCATTCCTGCATTAAACCTTGGTTACACCATGGCTGGTTTGATGCCACCAAGGGGCTGGTGATATCTGAGGAAGAAGGGATACGCTACATGAGGCCAAAAACTTGATAAAGCAGGTCAGCTGTCAGGAAAGATGCTTTCTCTAGCCATAGGTGTTATCTACACCTCTGACTGCAGTTGCTCTTTTCCGTTTTTCTCTGCCAAAGATTCCCATTAGGTGTCTCCTAGCACAGGTTTGTAAGTCTGTTCTTTAATGTGGAGGGAGAAAGCTTAAATGCTGCAGTATGGGAACAGAACTGTTTGTATTGATATTTTCAAGTCAATTACTGAATGTGTTTGGAAAGCAAAATCATCAACCCTCCAAAGTATTCTCAGTTCTCCTCCTTTGGTGCCTGAGCTTTGTCTGCTCAATTCTTCACCTTGATTTAATCTCAGATCCTTTTCCAAATTCCCTGCTGTTTATGGTGCATTTACACCTTGGCTTTTCAGTAAACACCTGGATATGCCAGGTTGGGTAGGAGGGCATTATTGACATCAAGCTCAGGAAGGGAATCACTGAATTTGTTTACCAGTTACAAGGGATCTAAAGATACAAGGGTCTAAAGAGACTTGTAGATTATACTTCAATTGAGACCTTGGCTCAACAGTTGCTCAGGGTTGGAGTTGCTTCATGTTAGGGCTGTCAGGGCCCTAAGGGCATTAACTGGCCTTGATGGCCCTGCCTCCCTCCCCCCAGTCCATGCGTCCAGGATCCCTATTTCAGGTCAGCCTCAGGTGATGCCATAAGATGCTGGTCTTCCTGAACTGTCATTTGGATTTCCTGGATGGACCTTGAAGATGGCTTGTGATCTTGCTTTTGCCTGGATAACTGGAGTGTCCATACTACCCACCGCTGTTACCACTCTGCTTTGCTCATGCAGCTCTGGTGGGGTGCAACTGTGCTTCTCTGGGAGCCCCACTCTTGCTGCTCCCTGACACTGGCCGCTGGCTGGAGGACACAGGTTTCCCCCCCCTCTTGTAATTAATAACCAGCTATTCAGGGACTCGAGTTATCTCAAAAACATAGATCCTAAATGCAAGTGCTCTGAAGCATCCGGATCTCTGCAGAACATCCAGGCATTCTGCTGGTAGATTTTTACCTCCTGTCATTGGGCAGAAATGTTGAGAAACACTTTGTTTATCCCATCAAAATTAAAGCCCTCTCTCTCTCATCAAAACAGAGCTTGGGCCAGAACCTTGGTTCTTTTTTAGGATCAAAAGATTTTATAGATGAAAGCATCACTGTGTTCATCCACCTTGTCAACCCTTAACAATGCAGGTATTAATCTTGTTTAAGATCTTCATTTGTGGCTCTCATCTTCAGTTAATTTCATCAGCCCTGTCTAGAAAACCTCTTGTCAGAATAATAATGTTCAGCCGAAGCTTTCAGATAGATAAATTTAAACAATGATATCAAGGCTTCAGCTGCAGTTATCGTAGAAAGTTTGAACAGAAACTCTGTAACCAGATTACATCTTTGGAGAATGGCATAGAGAAATTCAGTAATCATTTAAAAAGGCGTAGAATATATGGGAAATCAGGCTGTTAGTTTAGCTTGGGGGGAGGGATAGTGTTGGACTCCAGTCCTTACCCTGCCTGCCTTTTACTCGTGTTTTGGGCAAGGCACACTGACTGTCAGTCCCTTTTTTTTTTTTTTCTAGCAGCTGTAGATGGGAACTGAGACAGCTCTTCTCTGCAGCATAGGACTGTTAGAGGTACAGAGGCACTTAAATTATAGGTACATGGTTATATTTTAAGAAGAAGGCAGAGAAAGGACATGGATCAGATTTTCAAGGTCTGGTGATGATCCATACCCTAACATTTGCGTGCTCAGTCTGAGGTACTTCTTGGGGTCTGTTTATTAGAAAATGCTGAGCAGCCACATTCTGAAAATCTGGAGGGTTGATGAATGCACAGTTCAGAGCTAGAAGTTGTCATTCTCCTGAAGTAGCTTTGTATGACATGCCCTGAAATGCAGAATTCTCCCTGGATAACTTAAATGTTGCAGTTTCATAAGCAGTTTCAAGAATTCTTAGGCCAGTAATCTTTTAAATAGAATGCAAATGGAAAGCATTTCCATGGAAATGAATATATGTGCTTTGGATTCCTTCATTTGCGGTGTGGTTCCCACATTAGACACCAGGTTTTTCTTAGCTGTAGCAGGAGCACTGAATTGCCAGCTCTTGCAGCTTATTCTTAGATTTAGCTGCAATCATATGTCTCTAATTGCTGACGTGATGAGTTGTGCTGATGTACAATCTATGTTGCACAATTCATTGAGCTGTTTATGAACAGCTGTCTTCTTTAGCCAGCATAAAACTGTATAATCTTTACTGAAGTATGTTTCCTCTAACATATCTGTATGCCACTGCGAAAATCTCAGAAACATCCCTTAGGGTTTTAACAGTCACACTTTCCATTACTCCCTCTAGAATAGCTGGCCCTGTGCATTTATCTTGGCTTTTTTTTTTTTTTTTTCTTTTTGGACACTTTGAAATATTAGGATCATATTCTGCTTGCTAATAAAGCAGTTGGAAGAAGTTGCATTCATGCTTTGCACTTAAAGGCTTGTTCCCAGCTTGTTCAGTAAGATGGGCTCCTAATAGTCATTTTTCCTTGGCAAGATAATGTATGATGCTCAGTATTTTTGTGACAATCTTCATGTTTTTCTTCTTTTGCCTGAGAATTTGACATCTTTAATACATTGCTAGTTGGTTTTTTTTTTTTTTTTTTTTTTTTTTTTTTACATTCTCATCTGTTTGTATCTCTGCTTTTAAAAGGGGGCACTGCCATTTCCTGCTTTGGACATATTTTGTAAGAAAAGTTATGAAAGAAGGAACCTTACCCTTGCCTTTTAAGAAAGGTTTTCCAGCTGGGTGGAAAAAGAAACCTCCCAGTTCATCCAGCTGGGGAAAAAAATCCATGGAGACGGTAAAACAGTACATCTTTGTTGGGAAATCCAGATTGTTATTGTTGGGTGTCATGGGCAATTTCATATCAGAGAGTTACATTTTATGACTCCCAGGCTGATGCTGCTAACTCTCTTCATACATTTTTAAGGAAAACTGGAGTCCTGAAGTAGCCCATGGCTTCTGCCATTAGTCAGGTAGTGGCACTGTGCCAGTGTCACTGTCCCCTGGGGTTTGTCTTAAATGAAAGGACTTTGGGGGTCTACAAATGTATATCTGAAGAAAACTAATCAGTCTTTTGTTTCAGAGTATTGGAACCACTGAATTATGCATTTTGGGTAAAAGATATTAGTTTTCCTCAAAAAAGGTGTAGGAAAAGCACTAATCTGTGGTTGATAGTGTACCTCAGAGCTCAGGTTACCCATTTTCAGCTGATCGCTAGCAACTGGCTTTCTCAATCCATGTCTACATTTAAGGCAGTTAGCATCAAATGTGTTTTCAATCATGCAGTCCTTTTCTGTAGGCAAGAACACATCTAAGCAGCTACAATGGATCATAGAATTATAGAATCATAGAATCTTAGAATAGTTTGGGTTGGAAGGAACCTTAAAGATCATCTAATTCCCACCCACCTGCCATGAGCAGGGACACTTTCCACTAGACCAGGTTTCCCAAAGCCCCATCCA
>VXAA01003755.1:150953-170571 GCA_013399115.1 Anseranas semipalmata | reverse complement strand
TCTGCTCCCTCCTCGCTGCCCTCAGGATCCTAAACTGCACCATTTCATGGTCACTGCAGCCAAGGCTGCCCTTGAGCTTCACATTCCCCACCAGCCCCTCCTTGTTGGTGGGAATGAGATCCAGCGCAGAACCTCTTCTCATGAGCCCCTGTATCACGGAGAAGGAAGTTATCATCAATGCATTCCAGGAACCTCCTGGATTGCCTATGCCCTGCTGCGATGTCCCTGCAGCAGATATCAGGGCGGTTGAAGTCCCACATGAGGACCAGGGCTTGTGAACGTGAGGCTGTTTCTATCTGTCTATAGAGGGCTTCATCTGCTTGGTCTTCTTGATCAGATGGCCTGGAGCAGACTCCCACTATAATGTCACCTGTCCCTGCCCTCCCTTTAATCCTGACCCATAGCTCTCTGTCAGCTCCTCATCATCTGACAGTTCATCATGTGTCCTGGTCTACAGAAATGGTTGCTCTATCAGATAATGGGCATGTGGTTTCTGTGGCAGAGAGAAATCAGTAATTTGGTCATCAGATGTTGTTCCACTTACTGTGGATAGAAGGTTTTGGGTTTTTTTCCCTTAAAAGCAACCATGTTGTAAGTTATTTCCTTATACCTTGAAAATATATACTCATATTCTATCCTTCTATGCTTGCAGTAGCTGCAAACTTGGAAGAAGAGCTTAGAGCTGCAGAACTAAAGCCTTACACAGAGAGACAAAGTGCTGATACAATTAGCTGGTCCCTTTGTGGAGTGATGATGTTGCTGGTAGAAAAGCCAAGTTTGTGGCAGAATGGCAGACCTGAACTCATTGGATTTCTTGGTTATCTTGGCAAACTACTGCTTTTATATTTTCTTTATATGAACCTCCGCATCCTCCCCTGCCCCACAGAGCCCAACAAAGCAGGACTGTGAATAAAATGACAACTCAAAGGACGTTTTATTCCACTTTACCTTCCTTTCTTGGCATTATGAGACTAAAAGTACCAAAAGGACAGCTAATGAGTCAGGGCTCTGTGATGTCCAATCTCCATATTTCTTCTGCCCCCCAATAGGTACTGGACAGAAGTTCAATGAGGGGAATATCTGTCTAACTCCTACTGCAGTCTGGTTGGCAACTTTCTTCCTCACCACATAGACAGAGAGCAAGCAGATAATTATTTACTTGCACAGGTAGCAGTGACGTTTTCCAGACACAGGGACATTTTTAGCATTGCAATCCCAGCTAGAGTGGCATCATTTGGGAGATGCTGGCAGTGCTGAAAAGATCAGATGGGATGTGAGGGTGGTGAGATATACAAGGTGGGATAAAAGAAAGAAGAGAAGAACTAATCAAAATCCATTGGGGATTTTATTCAGGTAATGGAAACGGGGAGAACCTAACCTGGGATCTATCAGGGATAAACCATAAATCCTCACTAACCTGAAGATGGGAAGGAGGAGGGAAAGGAAGAGGAGTTACTGTGTGAAGTACAAGGGTTACCATCAGTTTGGCTACAGGAAATGGAAGAAACAAATACATGGACACTTGCCTAGGCACTGTGCAAAGAAAGATCTTTTTGTCTAAGCCAATTCCCTCCTTAACTTCTTCGTAGGATTAAAGCACTCAGAGCTTGAGCTCAGCTATCACAAAGCTTTTGGGGGAGTGAGCAAATCCAGCAGAATGGTCTCTCCTGCTTGGTCTGCGGAAAACAAACCCTGGTTAGCAGGGGACTCTTTCGTATGAGGATTAGACGTGCAAAAATTACATATTTAGAAACTGTATCTTTAATTTGTAGTTTTGTCCCCGCCAAACAGCAAATTCTCCAAACCCCTCAAACAATTGCAGCTGGTGGCCCAAGTAAATTCCCTTGGTTTTCTACATGTTGGTGGCTTACTGACAGGTACTTTGGCAATCGGTAAGAAGGTATCTCCTGAAATGGCAAGGAACAAGGGTGACAGCTCCTACCTAGACAGGTCATGGACAATCAGGACTTAAGAAATAGAAATTTAAAATATGGAAATGGACTAACTGAAATGGAAATCAGTCTTGTGATACCCCTAACGCCCTTCATATTTCTTCAGCGGCAAGCAAAAGTAACTTGGAAGAGGTTTTATTTAAAGGCCTTAAAAAATAATTGTATCTAGATTAGAGCAAAGACTGTTTCTGTCTGGAAGGCTGCTCTTGGAGAAATCAAAGTGCTCAAATTGCATGTACAAATAAGAGGTTAAGGAGCCAAAAGAGATAGGGAAATAAGTTGAATTTTGAAAGAGGCCCTGTCTCACATTTAAAACCCAAAGAGGCTCAGGCTCTCTGTATTGCATTTCCAGAGTAGAAATTATTTTAAAGTGGGAGTTTTATTACAGTAAATATTGAAGGTTCTAGAACTGCTAGATTATGATGATCAATAGTCTATGCAAAGATTATTTTTATGATAAGAAACAGTATTTTAATGTTGTAGAATAGGTTGGATTTTGACATATTTAGGCTAAAATAAGGCTCAGTGTTTTTATTTAAACCTTGGAACTGATCTAGGGACACAATAAATTCACTATCACTTAAACTCTTTGGTTCAGTCAAAACTTAATACTTTTTTGTCCCATCACTGTTATTGTAAAAAGCTGCTTTATGGTAAAAAGTAATAAAGACTCCCACCAGGTATGTTGATGCTTTGGTAGTTTAAATTTTCATTTGGGGGAAATATACTTTTCTTTCACAAAGAATTTTGGTGTGGTAAGGTGCTTTTACAAAGAAAATTAAAGCCATCTGTAAAAGATATGGATATATCACTTCCATTTGATTGCATATAAATAGACCTGAATATTTTTCTTGTTCTGCTTCATACATACGAGATTATACAAAGTGAAATGAAATGAGCTGTAGCAGAAAATTAATTTGAAAAAAACTTGGTTTAAAAGGTGGTGGTGGGGGGGAATAAGATTGATTTGAGGATGATTAAAAAAAGGCCACCAATATATATATTTCTGGATTCATATTATTCTATGAATAATATATGCAACGGGATTATAGCTAATGAAAGGATGAGTCAAGAAATAAATGGGTTTATGTTGCCAGTGGGAAATATCAAGCAGAGTATTAGCAGCACTGCTGTATGTAGGCTGCATAACTTCACACTGTTCTAGTTAATATTGTGTGATCTGAAAAAAGATGCTGCTCACAAGAAGGAAATCTTAAAACCTGGAAAAAGTAAAATAAAACAATGGGAGTAGGTATTTTCATTATGATTTTGAAGAGCCTCTCCTAAGAGCCATTTACGAACAGAGTGCCTCCACAGTCATGTGCAGAGCTACACCTGACCAATTGCAGTGTAGGAGGAGAAACCAGACCAATATCTGTTATTAAAGATTTCCTTGTATTGAACCACCACAGAGACAGTGACACATAGTGTAAACCTAACTGTCCATTTGGGAAGCTTTTCTGGGAAATGTTTAAGCCACTGTGTTTTACCTTGCAATTAAGGACAGCTGGAGAGAGGAAAAGGGGGAAGAAGAAGGTTCGGCACTTATATGCAAGCTCTTTTGTCACACAACCTGGAACACCTGCGACACTGCAGATGTCCCCAGTGGGAGGTCAATTCTGCCCTTAGGTGAAGGTTCATGGGCACTCAAAGTCCCAGGATGCATCCTTGCTTTCCTCCTACCTCCTTGTCCTCACCTTCCTTGTAACTGTTTGTACAACCTTGTTATAACCAGGATTAAGGAACTGATTTGGTTTAAATCCAAACTTCTCATTTGTTTTCATTTATTCCAGGATAGCTGAGGTGAGATAAAATCCCAGACATGATTCATTATGCTTTTGCATGATGGCCAGTACCAGCACAGTAGAGGAACAGAGGTGAGCACCTCCAGGTAGCACTAAGAGGTGAGCAGGACTGTTTCTTCTGCTTATGAACCAGATTAAGCTGATTTAAAGCAACTGTGAAACTGTGCCTTTTGTTTCTCATTAGCCTGATAAATCCGTGAACCTCTGCTAAGCATGCACACAGCCAATATACTAATGGTTTAGCTGCTGCATGGCAACTTTGCAAGCCACTTATAACTTTATCACATTCAGATATGTACCATGTCGCTGATTGCACCAGACTTGACACAGAGACTTTCATTCCCGATTTACAGTTGTGAGACTGAGGCAAGGTCATGCTGACTATGATAGAAGGAAGGCACAACATTGTTACTTAGAGCTCATTTATACAATTTATTTCACTATCATGAGACCTGACATTCTGTAAAAGAAATCTGGCAAGCAACATGTATTTGCATTTGGAAAGAAAGGGAAAAAGAATCAAATTGAGGAAAGCTGAAATGCCAGTCCAAGGACTGTGATTACACAGTAGTCATCACTTTAAAAGTTGGCACTAGTCACCTGGTATTACAAAGTCACTTCAGGCAATTCCCATCCCAAGCATTTGGGAGAAACATTGATGCTTCAGTCCTGGAAGAGCTACTAATGCTGAGGTTGTAAAGTCAAGGCACAGTTTGCCAGTGTATGAGGTTATATTGCAGTGTCATTTTTTTCTTTTTTTCTTTTAAGTTGGCTAAAGACAGTACAGGGACTCTCAGGTTGTTTGTGAACAAGTTGAACCTGTCATAACGCAAGTGTCTGATTAAAAATTAAGTTGCTGCCCTCATTTATTGTATGAAACGCAGCCAAAGCCTCCAAAGCAGCGTCTCTCCTGCATTGAAGCAGTGCTGAGGACTGCCCTGGGTTTCAGTGCTTGCTGTGTGTCCCAGTCCTGGCTGCTGGGGAACTTTCAGGCTTCCCCATCACTTCCAAGCTGCAGTGTGTGTGGGGCACCCTTGGGCACAACACCTCTTCCACCAACCCTTGTGATGACACTGTCAAGTTACCTCTATGCCAGTTCCTGGACCAGCTAGTGGAGAGACTGATGTGTGTGTGCTTGTGAGACAGGCAACTGGGAGACCAGGGGATCCAGAGGCAGTTACTGGGTCAGCTGGGTGTGTAAGGCCAATTACTGGGGGATCCAGACTCTCTATATGTATATCTATCTATATTTTTCACTAACAGGCTCCTGGTCAAGCAGAGAGGACAAGAGGATGAGGTTGTTCATACTGTTGGTATTTGTGAGCGCTGTGTTTTCTGTGTTATCTGTGTAGCTGGTGGTGCATATATGCATATATATATATATATATACACACATATATATGTATGTATTGTGTGTATGTGTACCTATTGGGAATATATGTTCACACTCACTACTGTTTGGACCTGAGAACATGGAGCCATGGTAGACTTACCTCTAGTGGGCTACCAGATTTGACAGCCCTTAATGCTTTAAACACAGACTTGCACAAAACAGACAAAAGAACATGTTTTAGCCTAGTGGAGCTGTTTCCTCATGCAATGCTATGCTTATAAATTTTATCTTGGAGCATATATTCTCACGTAAATCAATTATATGTCTCTGAAATATGAATATTCATTTTCAGTGAAGGTCTGGCCTGCTTTGTTGTTTTCCTTTACTCCAACTTCTGAGCCAAAATGTTTTTTGTTTTTGTGGACCAGACCACCTCTAAAACTCAGGAGCAGTGTACAGATGACACAAAGCCCCTTGCTTACCCAGTCAAAGTGACATTGGCTGTAGGCTGCCTTCAGAAAGAACATTCTCTGGATGAGCCAAGATAACGTGCACCATGCTGACACCTTCCCACCTGTTACAAAGTACCACCAGAGCTGGGGAGCCAAGTGGCGCTTGAGGAACTTGGCGCTGCTCTGCTCTACCATCCCATCACAAACATCTGTACTTCCTTCTGCCTCCTTTGTTCTAATTTATGGCACTGCACAAACTGGATGCTTAGAGACTGTCACACAGAGGAAGCAAGAGGGAAGGAGACAGTAAAGGTGTAGTCCCACACGACCAACCCCATCACAAGACAACCAATGCCACTTTCTTTGCCCATGTCCCACTTTATGGAAATCTTCAAGGCTACTGCAGTTGCTGGGGATATGAGATATTTTAATATTCCCTCTCCTAATGTGATTTAGAGTAGTTTTCCCCTTATCTTTAAAAAGGCCCTCCACACCTCTGTAGGATTAGGGGAAGATGAAAGATCTTCAGTCTTTCCAGCTGAAACCATTCCTCTTAATGTCAAACTACTTAAGTATCCGTAGCCATTCGGAGAGCACACAGATGGATCTCTCACTGCTGCTTAGTGTGCTCACCTGGGTGCAAAGGGCTGCACAGCTTCCAGTCATTGCTCCAATAATCATGTAGTGCTCTAAGTGTTTCTCTTCTAGAATACAACAGGCAGCAGCTCCTCCAAAGTCTGTTGTGAGAAAAATCTGCTCAGGTACCTGAGACCTGAAGAGGATTCAGAGAAAACAGTCCTGAGCAGAGATGGCTGCTGGCAGCGTAGGAATAAGTGCTGCTCCTCTCTAAGAGTAGAGCTGTTTGGGGCTTCAACCCTTTTGTGTATAAGCCTGGAGCACAGCTCCCATACCACAAAGCCTAACCTGCTGGCATCCCCACAACCCACTTCCCCACTCAACGAATCTCACTGAAAGATTCCAGAGAATGTTTTCTCTGGAAAAAGAGATTTTTCTAATTTTCTAAGAAGGGAATTTTTCTTAGAAAATTAGGTAGGCTGAACCAACAAGTGCTGAGCCCAGCTAATGTTTGATGAGTTGCTGATGGGTTACAACATAAAGAGCTTTATTCCTAATGGAGAAGGAGATAATAGATAAGCTGAGTGTGACACATTGCTCATGACACTGAAGGCAGGAGATGAGTGTTGGAAATCATGTAGCAATCTGTGCAGAGGAATGTGAATTTGAGTATTGTCTAGTACAGGACTATGCAGTTCCTGATTGTAACTCAGTTATTGACAGAGCAAGCTAACTCCTGCAGAAACTTATTCTGCACTGGTGCTGGAAAAAACAGTGAGTTTAGGTCAGGCTTAGCTGGCCTGAGATTCGGTCAGATATACGATCTAAACTCTTACCTCTTTTCTTAGTCAGGCCAGCCTGTTTCATACCAACGAAAGTCAGCAATGACTCTACCTAGCTGCAGGAGAGAAGTTTTTGTTCCTTAAAATAGCTGTGCTTTTTCACCTCTTGCTGTCAAACCAGAGAATTTTTTTTTGGCTAAAAGTGTATATTTCTCATTCACATTTGGGTCTCCAGTGTTGGGTCTCAACACTGTAAAAACCAAGAGATATATGAGAGATGATGGTGTGTCCTCTGTCCATTGTAAAAAAGGAAATAGAAATGCAACCATGTGTTGCATGGTAAAAAAAAAAAAAAAAAAAAAGGCTAACATTTGCTAGAATATGTTTCCTGTGTTAACTTTCTCAAGTTCATCATTGCCACTGTTTGCAGCTAACAGAAAAACATCACTTGAAGTAAGAGATAGTACAAATGCCAGCTGCTCCAAAGTTTAATAACTAGTTTCCCCTGAAGAGAAAGCAAACAAGCAGATTAAAATGGACTGCTGTGGCAGGAGCTGGACTGACTGTAACCCACTCCTGTGCTCTGTAATTCATTTCTTTTGAGACTGAGAGATTGTCATTATAGAGGTTCACAAGGGCATGTAATATATAAATCACATCTACAGCAGCAAAGTGATAATTTCTTTTGATGAATAGAAGGTAGGTACACGTGGGTGAGAAAAGTACCATGTTTTCCTGTGATTTTTTACAATTTGAACAATTATGGCAGCTATTATTGCAGAAGTGCTGCAGGAAGGAAATTCAATGCTATGCTAGCTGTCTGCATCAGGGCTTGTCTTGATCACTGTGTCACATAGAGAGCTTTCTCCTCCTCCAGTGTTAAGAGAATAGGTGAAGACTAACCATGTGGCTTGTGCCAAGTTTCAGGGCAAAGTAACCTTTCCTTTTAAAAACCACTAATAGCTTGCATAATATGTAATGTACAAAGTGATGCATTCTATAACTGTGTTGGCTGAACCAAAATCTTGCAGTGAGTGATATGAAACATGAACTTTAAATGGGACTATTTGAACTTAAACTCCTATATTATTGATTTTTAAGACCAGAATGGGTCATTAGAAACATCTAGGCTGAATAATGACATGGCAGGTGAGATTGCCAACTACTGTATTTCACATATAATCCAGAAGATGTCTGTTTAACCTTCCTCTCGCCATTCCCCAAAGCAAAGTAGATCAGCAGCACTGTAGGTTTTATATATGTTTAATCAATACTGAGAGCATTTATCTCCAGAGCCTGTTCCTTGTTCCTATTTCTCTCTGCCTCTGAGTCTTTATGATCTACCTGTGGATTGCCAGAGGACTTAAGAGTGCTGGTTACTAAGGACGTAGGTGCAGCCTCAAGTGTACCATACAGACTCAGCCCTTGTCTGTCCAATGGGCAAAGCAGGAGGGTGTTCTGGTGGATGGTTGCTCTAAACCTATACTCCTTCCTTTCTGCTTCTGGCCACCACTGGTGCCATGATACAGGTTAGAAGGAACAGTGGTGTGACCTTCCAAGTCTGTTTCTGTGTGCCTTTGAGTGTTTTGCAATTGCAGTAGCAGGAATTGCCCAACTTCCTTGTCGAAATAGAAGTTAGAGTACAGGTTCAGTATGTTGGAGTGTGATTTCCCTTTCAGCCTAGACACAGGGATATCAAAGGAGAGGTACTGGGGAGCTGTGTTTCTCAGCAACACCCCAACCTTCCCACTTACACTCTGTTTTCCATGGATATATTTATATGGTATTTTGCAGTAGATGTGAACTCACGCTGCCCACATACTGAGCCCACTTTGAGTGAGTCAGCTCCATCAAACAAGCTGAGTAGCTGGTTAACATGGCACTAAGCCTAAGAGGTTAAGAGGGGAGGTTTAACAACTCCAGCTCCGTGCCAGCCCAGGGCAGCTACATGGCTTGTGGTAACAGAGGCAGCATGTGTCCTCTTGTGGATTTGTAGATGTCCCCAAGGGAAAACAGAATTAAGACAACTCCTTCCCTGTTATCATTTCTAAAATATTCTCTGCTTGAATTTCCCACCCTTTCAGTACTGCCCTGTATCTCATACCTGTTGTAGGAGCCTATGTGTGCCAATAAAACCCATGACCAAAGTCCATCCTGGCCCACCCTGGAATGAGACATTCTGCTGGGAAGTGCTTTTCTTCCTCTGATATCCCACCTGGTTGAACACAGCTGGTTTCTGTGAAGCAGTGGCTTCCTGCTCAGCAGCTGCTGGTAAGGAAGGGATTTTGTTACTCATCTGAGAAATGCATGCTGATCAGGGCTCTCTTCCTGTCAGGGGCCGTGCAATACATGCAGTGCAGGTAGAAGAGGTCTGATAGGTAACTGCCATCCATGATGCATCACAAAAATGCAATTAATTCTCCTGAGAGCTTTGAAGGTGGGGAGATAACTTCGTCAGCCCCAGTCATATGTACACAAGTAGGTACCTTAAGGCTTGCATGTGTTGTGGGTGTTTGTATCTCTGAACTTAAGTTTAAATGAACCCTCTATGCTAAGTATTAGGCAGAGATAAAAAGTGGACTTTTTTGAGTGGATTCATCTGATCCAAGGACTAAAAGGTGCCTCAGCAGGGATGTTTGCAGCTGAGCTGGTCACTGGTCAGTGATTCCCTTACTAAAGTCTCTACTGACTATGAGTGGGGCTCAGAAGAAGTCTGCTTTGTAGAGCAAGAAGAATATAGTCTAGCCAGTGCTGAAGGTGTATTTCCCTAGAGGGAGAAACCAGTATTTCTGCCAGCTGTGGCTCTGATGCAAGCCTACGGATGGACAGGGTATCAGCTCCAGTGCTAGCACTCTTACTCCCTCAGGGGTCAGGAGAGCTCTCTGGGGCAGGAGGGCCAAGGTAATCTCCTGCACAGAGCTCCTCGCTGTCCACAGACATGCAGATAAAATGTTTTGGCTTCTTTGGATATTGTGATAGAATTCCACAATGCTGACATTTTAGTGCCAGCTGTCCTTGGCTTCCGGCTGCTTCCTTTGTTTTCTTCTGAAGCTTTTTTCCCCCTTCTTTATCTCTTGCACACACTCAGCTTATGCATACAGTCCCACTAAACCATGCAGCCCCCACTAACAGCGTTCCTCCCCACCCATCACTGCAGCACTGTGAACATGATTCTTTTTTATTTATTTATATTTTTTTTGTGCAGTGGAATTTTATAATCCAGTTGTTTATTTCCAAAAGGAATTATGGATATGTATCCTGAGTGTGAGATGAGTGTCACACCCACCAGCTTCCACAAGGTTTCACCAAGCTGCCAGATGTCAAAAGCTATATTAGCAAAACACAAGAGCTGTTATGGAGTAAAATAACATCTTGGAGCATTAGGGACTGTCCTGCTACACACCATCACACCATCATCTCAGCTCTGTTCTGGAAGTGGTGCAGAACACCTCTAGGTCAGGAGCGAATCCCAGGGGCTTCTCCCATAAAAGTCATACTAGCTTATCCCTGGGAATAGCAGTAGCCCACTGATGTTTGTGCTTTCCCTGAGTGGAAGGACTTTAACTGTGTTTCACCTTCATGCCAGGGACTTCACCTCATCCACTGCCTTTAGAGAGGCACTTGGGAGGATACAGTGTTGGGCACAGACAGTAAGACCCTGAGCTGACAAGATGCAGAAGGACTGGGGGAGGAGGTGTATTGCTAATGGCAGCCCCTTGACCTGCCTTTGTCTAACAGTTTTCACACGGCTCCATGCCACAATTCATTCAGTTCCAGAAAAATAGGACTTTTAGCCTATGTCATTGTTTTTTGCAAACATACCTCAGAAAGCAATAAGAATCATGCTGTGCCAATGTCAACAGAGAAAATTAATCATACGCTTAGTGTTTATGCAGTGACTTCTCCATTTTTACTCTGCTTTATTATTAGCTGATATATCATTTTATTGCAATCTCCATCTCAGCTTTGCTTAAGTCACTTGTTTTGGTGTCTCTAAATTTCCATATATGAAGTGGAGATAATGCTTCCTTGGCTTCGTGCTTTGCTTGTGTTGTCTCCCACTGGAGACAGTTCAGGATAAGGAATAACTCTTATTTCATGTATTAAGTCTGGAAACCTAGTGTTGCCTTACAAGAATTTCTAATGATTCTTTTTGAATGATTTCACTCCAAATGTTCCAAATTCTTGAAGCAAATAGTTTTTAAGAGCTAAAAAAAGTTCTTGTTTCCCGTCAACATTTCAAAACAAGAGAACAACTTGGTTTTTCTCCTGCCATTTTTTTTTGGTTTCCAAAACCCGAGATGACATTTAAGAGAAAATGAAAAGTTCTGTTTCTAAAACAGAGTAAAAATAAGAGGCTTTTATTTTGACATCTCCTGGGAATGAAAATCAAATTTCCTCTTGTTAAAGTATTTTCCAACAAAATCACTTCTAACATAATGCTATTTTGGGGGGAGGAATGAAGGGAGAAGGAACTGACATGAAGGTGAGTATATTGAGTCCACAGGGGCTGAAAGTGTCCACAATGGGATGTTCCTGGCATGCAGTTTAGGATGTGTAGATTTTGGTTTCTAATATACTTTTGAACAGATTGCTCCATACGTGCTTTTCAATTTAACACTTCACTGATTTTCAATGTGATAAGGAACATTTTATTGTTAGATCCTGGGATAAGCCAGAGTCTGGCATTTCCTAAAGCTCCCAGCTGCATCCTGCTGCTGAAGCAGAAGGGGTTATTTTAGCATCCTGCAGAGGAGTCTATGGCAGCTGATGTTGCCAGCGAGGGGACACTTGCCTTGATCAGGAAAAGTTAGTGACATTTTCATGGGGCTCTGAAGCTGATGTGCAGGAAAGTTTCTCGTGCACCCTCCTGGAGGCATGGATGCATGTAAATAAGTGACTGAAAGTTTGTGTCTCCATTTCCTATGTGACCTTATGCTTGGATTGCTTTTGGCAGGGTACGTGTGCACACATATACCCAGACATGCAATCTCTTTGATGCAAATATTAAGTCCTGTGTGGTACCAAGCAATAGAGTCACTACTGAACCAACAAGATCAATGCAGAGATGCACAGCTCTCTCGGCATTGCCATCTCATATAACTGTAAATGAAGCAATTGCTATTTTCTGCTGCTCACATTGCTTAGGTACCTGAGAACCATGGTCAGAGGCTAAGAATATGCCAGCCATAGCACAGACGGGAGCAATTAGACAGTCCCTTAATGACAGAGGGACTGTCATTATAATTACATAATTATAATATAATAGAATTACACATGGGACAAAGGACAACAGATGGATGCAGACAGATGGGAGGAGAACTAGGCAACCATGCAGTGGGTCCACAATGGTTCACCAGTGAAACTGTGAAGATTTCAGCTTACTAATGTCTTAGTTTTCTGCAAGTGTCATGTCAAAGGGAAGAGCGGTGAGGGAATATGTGGATGCAATGGTGAACAATTCCCTACAAGAAGGAGTATGGAGGGACTGGTTTGAATGCCAAACAGATGTAAGACAGGGATTAGTATCACTAACTTATTGGAGAGGTGAGTGAATTCCTTAGCAATGAGTAAGGTATGATTTGGAGATGGGCACTGAAGGGCCTTGAAAATCGAGATCAGCAGTTCATCTGATGTGACAGAGAATGACAAAATGGTAGAAGGGTACAAACAGAGAAGAATACCTGGTCAGAGCATCGGATTAATGCAGTGATAGTTGCAGAAGTATTCTGAGCTCTGTGGTTACTCATGAAAGCTGGATAAAAAGGTGCTACAGTGGTGGCAATACTAGAACTGACAATCTTTGTCTAGCTATATGAGGAGTCTAACAAAACTAAACTTTAGAGATGCAAGAGGCTGAAAGTCCACACCATATTGTGTGTCTCTAGAAAATCAGTTCTAAATTGCTTGTACTAAAATCAGGGCCTTTGAAAGTCATCCGTATTCTTGTGATGAACCTTGTCCAGTACTGCAGAACTTAGAAACGAGATGAGAACTGGGGCCCTATTGCATTAGGAGCGGTACAGGTACAAAGTAGTGTGGAGATCTTTAATTACAACTTATTTTCCCGCTTGATATTTAGGGTGTGGTTTTTTTGTTTTGTTTTGTTTTGTTTTGTTTTGTTTTTCTCTTTGCAAGGGGAATTGTTGGAGTGGGTTGTGGAAGTCAAGGACAGGAGAAGTACAAAAGTACTGAAGTACGGAAATGAGAAGAAAGATGGAAGAAACATTCAAAAGACAGAGGTACAGGGAGAACAGATTAAGATACTATGGGGCTATAGGGATGGACGGGCTGAAAGAGTCATCACAGAGGAAAGAATCCCTTTTCAGAGCACAGAAAACACCCTTGTGAGCTTAAGTGTGACTGTGGGCCCTTGCTTTTGCTGCTTGTGCAGCTGCTCCTTCCAGCTTGAGTGGGTTGACTCCTCCCTTGTTATTCCCTTGTGCTGACTGTTGAGCATATCTGAATGGCAGAGAGATTTGCAATTAAGAGAAATGTTTCACAGAGCTAAAAAAGCTCTCATTTTTGCTGAATGTATATTTTTTTTGCTTCTTTCTTTCTTTCTTTCTTTCTTTCTTTCTTTCTTTCTTTCTTTCTTTTTTTAAGTGATTCAATTAACAATTAATAATTTTCAGGGTTGTCACCTGTTTTTACCAAGCCCTGGGGTTTGATCCCTCAATATGCTAGCTAGCAAATAATGCAAGGAGCCTGATCTATCATTGCTAAGAAAGCTGTTTCCTGGGTGCCTTCATACTTCTGCATTGCTGTAAGGGAATGACCTAAAAAAGAGGATCATCTGTAAGCAAACAATTTACTTTTCACCTGGAAGATCTTCTTATCTACACCTATGCTCCCTCCATCCTTCCTTCATTTTGTGCATCAGGCCTGGGTAGGAAAGGCTGGGGGGTAGCAGATGGGAGGCTTACTGTTGCTCAGTTTGGAAAGCAGCTCCTAACATTTGGCTCACACCTGTCAGCAGACTCCGTATACACTTGTTTATCCTCCTCTGTACCATATGTTTCTGTGTAAAATCAGTCCCAATGATCTATTGCCTTACTTCTATCACTCCTATTATGGTCGTAACTGAGCATTTCACAGTCGTTAATGCATTTACCCTGACAGCGTCCCTGTTGCGTAGGCATTTAATATCACCCACTTTACAGATGGGTTAGCTGAAGCTCAGATCAACAGCTCCTCAAAAGTCTTTAGGCATCTCTTGTTGAAATCAATGGGAAGGAAACACTTCTCCAACAGATGTGAAGTTGTGAAAGCAAACTACATGCTCAGTTTCACTCAAGGAACTTGCAGTAGAGCAAGGAATCCCTCTTCTGGGCCCTACATGGATGCTCAAAGCACTGGGCCATTCTTGGTTTCTTGTCACAGAACTGTTCCCTGCCTTTGCAAGACCCAGCAGACCTGTGGTTGCTGGTCTCCAGTCTTTTTTACCCTTTGCCAGTAAAGCCCTGTCTCACAACCCTCCCTGCCCTCACCAGGTCCTGGAGGGGATACTCTCCTTGGAAGATTTAGTTTAAATGTTAGATAGTTAAAAGCATGCTGGCCCAATGCTCTGATAGCAATCACCTCAAAAGTGCTCACCTCAAATGAGAAAAGTAGATATGAACAAAAGAATGCTTCTGCTTCTGTAGACTGTTTCTCCAGTTTCCTCTATACTTTGTATTCTTGCCTGCCTCTCAAAAGAGAATTTCTTTGCAGCCCTTCTTATTTAAAGGCTATGTAGGAGAGGAATGGGGTTCTTTTAAATGTACTGTACGTACCTGTCACCTACTTATTAATTATAACTAAAAGCATGATTAATCTGTCATGGATAAGGCTGCTAAGTAACCCTAATCATGCTAATGCATTTCTGTCACTTATACAAAAGACAGCATTATCATCAGTTTTTACATCTGTGTGTACTGAAACCCATACACACAGCAGCTGCAGAGCACTGGTACTGTTCTTTGTGCCACAGATAGGATGAGGTTGCATCATGGATTTCTGCATTGCCCCCACAGGGCCTGTGCAGTGATTTATTTCCTCAATACTAGTAGGACTTAATGATGTTATCTTTTGCAAATAATTGTGCCATCTAAAATGGATAACAATTACAGTTATGAAAAGTATTTCCAGGGGCTTATAATGACTATAACTGAAATTCCTCTGTGGGAGGGGTCAGCATGAAGACCAAGGTGCTATTTAAGCCCTGCACTGAGTGGGAGCTAACAGATGCGTAGGTCTTTTACAAGTATGAATGTCTAAGGAAAACAATGTCTTTTGATATTGCAAAGCATAATGTATTCCCTTCTGTGTTCTTTTTCTCTGAATGTTCAACTGATCCATTTTCAATAGCCAAGACATTGGAACGTTAATTTCCAGGTGCCAAACTTGAAATATGTAACCACACCTGAAACCTTTGTGCATCCATCCTGTCAAGCAGTCAATGGGTGGATATGCTAAATCACAGCTAAGCTACACTGTTTAACTTTTAAAATGTTCTGAAAAGTTTTTCACAGAGCAAAGTTTCAAAACTGACACCTCCGGAAAGCTAGTTATAACCTACATATTAGGAGCAGAAGACGGGTGGGTTACCCTTTGAAGGAACCATTCCACTGATGCCTCAGTGACCTGCTTAGACTTGATGCCCTACTTTTGAGTGGAAAAAGTGTGAAGAACACAACCATTAGGCTCATTAATTATATAATCTGAGGAGAAAATGCTCAACTTCAAATTTGTCTTTCATACATACTAGCTTTTTGGTCAAATACTATAAGGTTTTATATGAGAGTTCTGGTGTGAACTCCCTGAAACTAAAGAACTTCACTACAAAATGATGTCTTGAGGATGTAATCTGCATCCCTCCTGTTCTGCATGCCTCAGCAACCCAAATAAAGAAACCAGTTTTCTTTTCATCTGAATAAGTGCCTAGCTGTGTGCAGGCAGGGTCTCATTCAGTAGGTTTCTGAGCAAACAAATTGATGAAAGACTCACAAAGTGTGTAATGGTTCACAGTTCTTTTGTCCTAAGTATTGCAGTTGCCAAGTCATGGTCAGTGCAGGGTGGAAAAGGAAGATTGGAGAGAAAATATGAATTGCTTCAGAACATGTAACGTGCAACTTTATAGTTTAGCTAGTTGACAGAGTAATTTAATAAAAACAAGATGAGTCAAAAAGGAGGGGTTTGAACAAGCCAATGTTCCAGACATATAAGAACCTTTCTCAGGGAGAATGGTTCCAAATTTTGAAGAAAAGGAGTACTGCTATTTAAATAAATAAATAAAAATACTTTTCTAGGGCTAGATCTTGGACTGGTGTAAATCTGGCTTACTTTTGTGTACTGCAGTTGAATTATGTCTTTTAGACAAAGGTATCACTGCTGCCCTCCCAGGTCTGCCAACAGGACAGAGGTGCATCATAAAAGGGCATAGAGAGAATGCTCTTTTTTTTTGTTATTGCTGCTCAAAATTATCTGGACAGCAACATGGCTTAGGAAAGTCTACTGTCTTTTAATATATTTTTAAGTGTTCTTCTTCTTTATTTTATTTTTTTTTATATGGATTTTACAGTCTTGCTTAGCTAACTTTCTTTTTTATTACTCTTTAGTTTTCACAGTTGTGTGTAATACTGTACACAGCAAATTGTTTGTAGCCATTCACATACTTTATAATCACATATGGAAATTTTTAAGATGACCATTAAATCTTGGAATGCCCTCCTTAGCATAACAATTTCACTGTCTTCTTGCAGAACTGTGCTCCCCTATCCTTTCCTATTAATAAACATGGCATCTTTCTGTTTGCTTTCCTCTCCATCTGCACAGCTGCAGTCTTCTCTTTCAGCAAGAGACAGTCACAATTTTGCTTGTCACAGTGAAACACGGATTTTTTATTCTTTAATTATGGATAGCACACTTGGATTTTCCTTATGGAATAGAAATTAAAACAGCACTGACATTTAGAATGTAAAGGAATTACTCCAACTGATTATAGTCGTGTTAAAATGAGTCATGCGCTTTTGGTCCAAACTTCTTGACATACACATCCATATATATTAATCACTGTGACATCATTGAAGGACTATTTTTACCTTGGTAATAAAAGCTGAATGCATTTGTCAACTTTTCAAATGATATTTAATCCAGTGAACATAAAGTCATGTTAGGAAAAACACTTGCTCTCAAATAATAGCAGAGTGCAATTCTATATATCTGAAAATGCTGTGCATGTAATGGCATGTAAAATATTTGTGGTTTTGAAATATAGGTGAATACTACACTGTAAAAACACAAAATAAATTAGGTTTACCAAAAATTAAACTCACCTGTCAACAAAAGCATGGTGTAGTATGAAGATAGGATCATTTGCAGAGCCTTGTACTTGGGACATGGAGCCATTCATGTAGATGTGAAGTGCATTATGCAAACCGCTTTGAGATATGTTTGATATTGCAGTGCGTGGATCAGCAAAGCCTGTATATTCAAGAGGAAATCATATGCTGATATGGCAATGCATATAATTCTTTCTCCAGTAAGACTGAAGATCAAAGTACTTAATTTCACTTCATTTACTTTCAGCTTTTTAGACAAGAGCTTCAGAAAATACGTAAAGGAGTGTTAATATATTTCAAAGGCATAGCAAAGATGAAATTAGAATAAGCTAAATTAAAACTCCTGCCATGTAGCTAATGCAGCGTGTCAGCAAATGTACTGCTTAATTGCCTTATATTTTTTAATTTCTTTGTCCATTGTGTCTGACTGTTAAAAGGAAACCTAATCCCTGCAGACATTTATTCAGGTTGACTAAATTTATTCATTTTTTTATTATTATTTTTTATCTCTATATTTATACATTTCTAAGTTACAACAGGCTATTGTATTTCATCACATATGTAGTCATTTAATATCATTTGACTCTACAGTATACTTTCTTTCATTGATAGGTGCCAACACAATGTAAGCTATTATCTTTGCAAAAGGATTTGGTAAAAAATCAACTGATGATCTTTTTCCACAGTGAGACTTGCAGGGGAGAGTTTGTGGATTGCTGTTGTTTTGGAGGTCACTTAGAATATGGACTTTGAGAGAAGGTCACACAGACCAACCCCTGAACAGGAAATGCTGAAAGATCTCTCCATCAGCTTCTATCCTGGTAGCCCACCCACACATCAGCTTTGATGTTGCTAGCCCTTCTCAACCTCCTAGCAGCCAAGCTTCCTCCTTACTTGTAAGGACTCAAAATAAAAGTCAACTATTTGATACTTCTCTGATATTCACCAGGAAAACAAAAGCAGAAATATACCTTATCATCCCAAGCTACTTCTTAATCTGATGATAGTCCTATTTAACTCACCCTACCAAATCTCTCTGTTATCTTTGATTTCGTTTCTGAAGATGTCTTGTTCTCACAGTTTCTGCAAACTGTGGGAAGAGGAAGTCCTACATAGTGAAGAGATATTAAAACATTTTTACAAATTAATAATCAGATAAAAAGGGCTATGAACAATATGCTTGTTGTGCTGATCCTCAGTTTTTCCCCAGTATTGTCACAGTTTATCAAAGGTCTTAGCTTTCCTCTTTGGGAAAAGCCTCACACACTTTGAACACTTGCTTTACTTGCTTATTTGAACCAAGAACTAGCATTTAAATGAGGAACAGCGGTATTCTTTTGAAGTGAATCTCCCAACAGTCCTTCTGTTTCTTGAAGTGACTCACATCACATGGCAATTTTTGACTGAGTAAACCAGATTCCCTTTGGAGGAAATCTAACATCAGTGGGTGTTCAGTTCATAGCACTGAACCAGAATTAGTTTGAAAAAAACCTTTCTTTATCAAAACTCTCATATATAACATGGAAGTCAGGTCCTCTGCATCAATTGTTCTGGTCTTTGGATTTGCTGCTCTGGAGTCACACAAAGTATTAATTGACACATATTTAGGGATGGCTTATGAGTAGAGTCATATTCTATGAACTTGGAAACCTGTGTTTCCACCCCCACTGAGACTGATCTGCTGTGTGAGATGTTTTCATCTCTTTGTGCCTCTAAATTCATTCGTCAGGCATTGCCTTGTCTATTAGCCTATTCAAGCAAAATCTGCTGGCATAAAACCTTTGATAATTATACTAAGGATCAAATCATAGCTGTGGCACATATGAACCAATATACCATAATAACTATCCATCTTTTTTGATTGCAATATTATCACAAAGATTTTGAGAGATTCAAGGGAATTCAGAGAAGAAAACATAATCAAGAGAGTTGGAGGAGGTAGAGTTGGCTTATGATGAAAATTGTAAGACTTCAAGGTAAGGTGAATCTGGATTTAGGAGCGAATTACATTAATGCCTACGGATAACTGCAGGTGTTAAGTACATCAGATGTGGAACAGAATTATTGAAGATGCTGCATGGTGACATAAACAGCAATGGGCAGAATTTCTCAAAGGGAAAATCTTGCCCACAGAAAGTTGTCTGATGGTGAATGCTATACTACCTAGCTGTCACAAAGGGGAAATAGCAGAATAATATGTGCTGTGAAGAATAATGTACATTGACAATCTGGCCAGAATTCACAGGAACTGATGACAACAGTTTAGACCTTCCTTACTGATGGCCACAGCAGGCAGTCACTGGAATCAACTGCAGCTCTTGTCAGTCCTTCTGTGAACTGATTTAACTCACTAACCTGGCAGAAAACTACCCTGGCAATTATTTCCTTCCTTTTCT
>VXAA01003755.1:132007-150946 GCA_013399115.1 Anseranas semipalmata | reverse complement strand
GTAAGGATATGATGAGTACCAGAGCTGGTACCAAAAAATGGGGGGAGAGTGACTGACTGGAGGATGGAGGAGATTGCATAGAGAATTAGGATTGCCCCCAGTGGTAGCGAGCTATTAAATCATCTGGCCAGTATAGGAAGCTGTAGCATTCAGACATCCTTTTAAACTCTCATTTACTTATGGTATATTAGAAATAGCCAGTAGGGCATACATCACTGAAGTGACTTGAAGTTTTACCAATGATTTCAATGACAAAAGTGTTAAATTTTTAAAAGATCATAAACCTGATTCTGCTCCTGCTCATAGCCCTGTAAGTCAGTGACGGTGATTCAGTGAAGTTGAAGTAGGTTCACTGGAGCCAGGCCAAATTAAATCAGATGAGGAATTAGCCCAAAGTTTATTATAGGAGGAGCTAATTATGTCACTCACAGTTAAGGCTACCTAATACTTATAGGATGATATATAGGTGGTTCTCATTAAACGTGCAGTTGGGTCAGGTATGTGTCTTTTAATAGAGTATTTAATTATATTAACTGCAGATTTTACTGTCTAATGACAGAGACCACAGAAGTCCATGTACAATCAGTCAAGGGCAAAGCTTTACGTATTGCAAGCAAATAGTGTTTTCCTCAAGTGTTCATTTCCACTAACTGAAGTGCTGTATGTTTAGCAGAGGTTATGCAGAGTTTGGAGAGGATTAGTTTCAGTGCTACAGGAATGGAGGAACCATTCCAGCAATCCTATCTGCTCTGATTTTAGTGGTCTGCTTAACATCTGTGACATCACTAATATCACTGAGCTATTTATAAGAGTTTTACTTTTTTTGTTTTTTTAACTGCAAAACTGTTTTTCTTACACAATAAAAATTAGTTTTGTATGACTTTCTAGGCCTGTGTCTGGAGCAACAGGGACTTTAAAGGCCAAATTCTGCTTTGCATGTTGCATGTCCGAGTCCAACTGACCAATACACTTAGTCCCACTCTTCCTGGGGATGATATTTTCTTAAATAAGGATTCTACATTTTAGAGAAGTTCAAGTCAGAGAGCTACACATATTTTAAAACAGGAAGGAAGATACAGATATAAAAATTTTAAGGCTGTATCCTTACAGGTCTTTGAACCTAGTGATATTCTTCTGGCTTACTATGGTGGAGTTTTTTAGCCATTGGAAATGTCACAAGAAATTTTTTAGGGTTAAATGTTACATATTTTCTCAAGGAACTTGAGAATTACTGTGTTATTACTGTAATCTCTCTAGAGTAAGGTAACTGCAAGATCAGCACTTTGGCCTAAGGGGCTGTAGTAAATGGAAGATTCTGATTATTTAATTTAGACCATGTCACCACCTAGTTTTTCACTTAAAATGATTCTTGTAAAAATTCATTGTGGTCTGGGCTGAACAGTCTTCCTGGTTCTCTGGTAATGACCCTCTGCAACTAGCCACCCCTTTCTCAATGTGCAGGATAAATTTACCCAGAGGCTGAGAATTTGAGCTGAGTGAGGGATGTTGGCTGTAGGCTAAAACTTTTTTAATTAGAAATTTTCTATTGGAAAACTTCATTTGGAGAAACCATTTTTTATTAGTTATATGGATCATAGTGAAAATACTGAGAAAAGTTTTCCAGATGAAAATACCTCATTTCAGAAAAAAAGGAAAATGTCCTATTAAAATGAAATTACATCTTGAAGGGTTTGATGTTTTATTCCATTATTTCATGACAGAACAGCAGTAATGATACACAATTGTGACAGACAATGGAATGCTATGACATGGCTTGACTTGATACCATGTATCATGAGTTAATTCATGAATAACAAAAGTGATATACAGTTTTAGAATTTAGAAAATAAAACTTAAAAGGTATTGATTTTCATTTGAAATTGCCATGACTAAATTCATTTCAAATGTGGAATTCTCTCACAAAAAAAAAGGGGAAATCCTAAGTTTTTCAGCCATCTCTAATTTTTAGAAGGTAGCATTAATGTGTCACACCAAAGCTGAACTGCACAAAAAAGAAACCCAACTATTTCATTTGCAGTCAATTTCTGATCTTACCTGTTGCTTATAAGCTAGACTGATTTTCTGTACTTTTCTTGCACCCATGAAGTGTCTGATACAGTCAACAGCATTTCCCAGTTAGGGCCACAGTTCAACAAATCCTATTTAAAATATTTGCCTCCTATTCAAGGAGCAATGTGCTACCCGCCCTTAACCTGGTGCTTTTCAGTCAAAGCAGAAATTGTCCTGTCCTAGAGTGAGAGGACAGCCTGTGTGCTCAGCTCCAGTGGGGTGTTGCATTAATGAACAATATTGACCTTATCTGTTCATAGTTGTTGTGGTTACTCTTAAACGACATTATTTGTGTCTGCATAGCAGTATTTTCTTTCAGTCAAACAGGGATTCAGCAAGCCTTGTTGGTACCTGATCATAAGGATGCTGATACCTACCTCTTAGATGGGTAAAAAGGTGTTTGCATTTGTTCACATGAACTGGAAGAGCAGGCACGGAAGAGCATAAAGTTTTGCCCAGAAGTGCACAATAACATGCCTAGGACTGGAATACTCTGGCCTTATCTTGTGCTCAGTTGTTCCAAGTGATCACAGCTGTTTTCCATTACAGAACTAGAACTGAGGAGTAAATCTCACTTTGAAGTAAATCAGGAGCCACTCTATTAAAGTCACTGGCTTGGTTCTGGTCATCTTTTGTAAATCTAGAATAACTTCACTAGAGTCAATGGAGTTACTTTGGATTTATTTTGGATCTAAAAGAGATTAGAATTTGACCTTAGGCGTATTGGCACAAACTTGTGTAAACAAGTAAAGAAGGAATGCAGCTGGAAGAAAAGAAAAAAAGAAGGTGCTGTTGAAGTGGGTCAGTATGGACACGTTATAGTCCTCACCCTAATCCTGTTCATAGCCATTATTTTTTTTTCTGCATTTTTTCCCTATTAAATTTATTTGTGTAAGAAAATGCTTAATGAATTGTCAACATACGGAAGGGTCCAACCCTGACAATATGTTGAGACATCTTTGTGTTAATGAAAATGAAGACATTTTATGGCTGAGAAGCCTTGTGAAATACTGCGGTAAGAAGAGCTTTCATACCATGAGGCCATTTGAAACACATTTAGTGTCTTATCTTTTGTACACTGCACTTAGAACAAGGAAGTCATTCAAAATTACTTACATACATGTGGCAGAAAATTTTGTGTGATTTAAGTTTTTGATGGGAATCATTGTCTTATAAAAATGACAGCAAAAGCAAAACCTTACTGAAAACTAAAATCAATGGTCTGAAACAGCTTTCCCTATCAAAGCACTGAAGAGGGAAATGGTAGCTGTACTGGAAAGGAATGTCCTATTTTGGGGGGAGTTTTCAGTAAAAATTTTAAAGAGAAGGGGTTAAAAAATGCCATTCATGAAACAGAGTGATCTGATCTTAGGACTAGCTCCTTGAATTTTACAGATACTACAAGGCTAAAAGGAAAAAGGAGGAGTTACTTTCATGTAGTTATGTGCTGCTGCAGTGCTTCTGCACTCTGTTGACCTTTATTTTCTTCCATAACAGCTCTAGAGCACTATAGATCTCCTTCAGCTAAGGCATCTGGTAAGTGCATTGGGAGTTGGACTACAAGCAAACATGGTCACTTTCTTAACAGGATTTCCCCTAGAAGAGAGAGGATTGTAGTATTGGGTTATTTTGGTTTTTGGTTTCATATCTACAGAATTTCTAAAAAGGGGACATTTATTGCCTCAATCTTTCCCCATTGAGCTTTTCTCACTGAACTGCAACCTCCCAGCCTCCTTCACATGGATTCTAGGACTTGCAAAGACCCTCCTTAGATACAGAGCTTAGTGATATGGTTTAGTGGAGGGCTTGTTAGTGTTAGGTCATAGGTTGGACTAGGCGATCTTGGAGGTCTCTTCCAACTTAAATGATTCTGTGATTCTGTGATTCCTTCACTGCCAGAGAAAAGGAGGTCTGTCTCTTTTCTTCTCTCCTTGAATCACATGGGAGGGATTGTACAAATGCTCTGAAAAGGCTGTGGTGCATGCCAGGGAAGGCACATCTGGATGGACCAATAAGGCATTTATTTGCTCTGCCTCTGCTCTGGGCTAAATGGATGCATCCAGAAGCCATAAAACACTATGCCCAAGATAATATATGCTGCTTCTGTAACTACTTAAGCTTCTGGGTTATATTTGACTTGTGTACATCCTCAATAACATGTAGTTTTGTTGTCTAAGTCATGTGAAATCCTTCAGAGCCTACTGGTGCCTACCTAGTGCGTCATTTGGAGGACTCTGAATGATTGTCGTGGTGAGATGGAACTTCACCATCTCAGTTAGGAGAAAGATGAACACTCTTCAGCTTCTGAAAGGTTGTTACAAAGAACAGGAGAATTCACCTGGAGGAAAAATTAATCTACAAGAGCTCCTTTCAGAAGCAGTAACATTGCCACAGTTCAGATTAAAGCATGACCCCTGTCATGGTGTGATTGGTAGATGACACCATATTAATAAAGCCATGATCAGCCATGACTGTAAAATAACTTCTTCCTGGCTCTTTGGAAGCTGTAGGTACTTTCCTGGTCATTGCGCAATTCTGTCATATGTGTTACTGACTTTTTTCATATAGCTACTGTTAATTTAATATGAAAATGTAGTTTGTATATTTTTGATTCAAGGGGCTATACTTGATCTATGGCTCTGTTCAGCTCTCAGTTTAGGCTCAACTTTGACCAAACACAGGTTTTACCCTTTTTTTGCAAGTATTCACTGAATTATCCTTATTTAATGAGCAGTCATGATACTGAAATATAACCTTTGAAAGCAAGGCGTCCATTTTGGTTCTGCCCACTCAGTAAGCACATCTATGGCCCTATAACTTCCATAGATTATTCCTGTGCTTTTTTTACAATACTAACAGCGTGATGGTAGACCCTCATTATTTCATGACTTGTTTACTTCAATTCTCTTTTCCCTATTCTTCCTATTCTACTCTTTGTATTTATTTACATACTTCATAGAGAAAAATGCATAGAAATTCTGCTTGGTAATGTTACCTTTTTCTTTTCCATACATCACTTGTTCCCTGTTTTCAAAGGTAGGAAGCACAACTATGTCCAGAGCTGAAGTCAATCAATGTCTATATTCTCTTATAGCTTCAGCAGACAAATTCTACATTTTTGACTGTTTTTAGAGCAGAACTGCATTCACTTTTTAATTTTTTTTCCAAGACAGCTTTATGACATTCCGCACTGCATTAAGAGTAATACAGTAAAATAATGTTTTCTTATCCTCATTCCAACACCTATATTGCATTGTTTTGGCCCTTCCATGCTTCCTTGTAAGCAAAAATCTCTGGGACATCAATGAAAGAATGTCCTATTTAATTCAGCAGATGTATAATACAGCAGGGAAGCAATGTTTATTGATAACTATAATGTGCTAACCTTGTTTATTAGCAATTTAGCAAGATCCAAAAGAGATTGGGTCGATAGGTAATTAAGAATAACTGTTCTGTTTAGAAAAGAACCTTTGTTTATTAGCAAATTAGGAACATTCATAACAAGTTGGCTACGTTGATAACTAAGATGAATAACTAAACACTTTAGGAAAAGATACTAAGGGTACTGTGTGAGGTATAACGTAATCCCTAATCCTTAGATTCTGGGGGGAAGCCTGCTATGGAGTTCATAGTGGCAGAATGTAGATATAGCATGCCAACTGGCAGCATCCTCTTCCACCCTTGTCATTCAGGCTGGCCTCTGAAAGACTTTGACTCCAGGACAATCCTGTAGCCCACATGGACATGGTTGCAATCACACGTAACTAGATTATTAGGCAATCCCTTTTAATGCAACATTACATTTCTGTGCCTGGTGCTGACTATTGCAGAGACAATGTCTCATTATAGATGGATTTAGGGTCTGATCTAGTCTGCAGTTTCTATTTTCTTATCAATTGCTTTTAACATGGTTCTTTCTGTATATTGCTATTCCAAAGTTTAAAGGCTCTAATCCCAGAGAGAATCAAGTTACTGCTAGAAATAGCATAACAGAATAAAATATATTACCTTCCAAAGTGTTTCGGAAGCTGTAATTGGCCATTTTATCCATGGATCCAGATTCATACTGAGTCAGTGACAGACAAAATTCAACTTCAGCTGAAGATGGGAGCCTTGGGGTCCTTGATTTATCATTGTTCCCAGGATTTCGCAGTATAGGTCCTTCACTTGTGGCATTGCATAAAGACTGCTGGCTATTGTAATCTTCAGACCGAGTACAGATTACCTGTATAAAACATCTTCTATTACCAGAGTTGCAGTTGCAAAAAAATAAAAGCAAACAAAAAGAGGTACTTTGATTATTATTATTTATTATTATTATTATTATTATTATTTAAAAGGAGTGAAGAAAATGTACAATGCAATTTTTGTTGCAAGATACATATTAATTCTATTTTTTTAAAATGTATGATTTTAATATGAGCTGGTATATTTCAGAGAAGACAACTCTCTGTTATGGTGCACATTTTGAAATAATACACTAATAGGTGTCTGAAGTGGTCCATGTGGACTAAGGCATCAATTCTTATTTATGCACTTGAAAGCTCTCTGAAGATAAATTCAGTGTTACCAACCAATGCAGCAGGACTCAAATGGAGTTAAATCTGCTGCTACAGTTATTAAATGAGGCTTTTGGCTTCAGCAGACTACTGAACAAAGCCATAATCACAGATTTGTCTCCCCACGCAGTAAGGGGAGAATTGTTGACTTGGAATATGAAAAAAGTTATCTTTTGTTCTGAAAATATCTGTCTGTGCTTTGTCAGATTAAATGGGCAAATCACTTAGTTTCACTATATCTTGGTGACACTTTATGTACAGAATGGGAAAAGACCATGTTCTTCAGAGGAATGTTGTGGAGATGTTACGTATATCAGGATCTGAGATGCCAGAGTCATGGGTATTGGAAAAGGACCTTAGGCTGAAAGGAGGATGTAAGTATTAAATGTTGTCAGAATCTAGCATCATTTATATAAATGTTCTGTGTTCACAAAGTACCATGACATAACAAGTAATTATTTATCAGATGGCCATCAAATGACTGGAAGTGGAAACTGTCAGTCTGATTTGAGACTCCTCAAATTGGTAGTTCAGTAGCTAGTAGTTCAGTGTAACTTCAAATGATAGTCAGATACTTATGAATCAAACTCCTTCACATTTTCCATGGGTTAAAAGCAGCCACACAGACTGTCAGTGTTACTCAGGTGCTGCTCAGAATCTTTTTAAGACACAATAACTTATTTGTTTCCAAAGGACATAGGTCCTCTGATTACCATGAAGCTCTCATCATACAAGCTCTCATATACTAGCTCTCACTGCATCCCCTCTTGGCCAGGATTTTATTTTATTTTATTTTCCCATATTCTGCTAAAATAAACCCACAGACAGTTAGTACATGTACTAACACATATTTCTGCTTTATATTCAGGAACTTGCCTGACATGCAGTCAGGATGGAGGATGGAGGAAATGGTAATGACACAATAACAAGTAGAAGATCAGACTAGATGGTTTGGTGGTCCTGTCTAGTGGGAGAGTCAATGGGTCTATGAAAATCAAAAAGAATAAGAGGAGCTCAAAAATTGTGGGAGTTGTTTCATATGCACCTCAGGTGAGGCTAAGAGTCTGAACCAAAACAGCTGTCTATTGTTTTACATTTTTTCTGGGGAAAAAAAAAAAAAAAAAACAACAAACAAACAAACAAAAAACACAAAAACAAACAAAACTCCAAACAACCAGAGATCCATTCAAAATATAGGATTCTGTGTTTAAGAGGTAATCAGTGCAGTTAATGAGAACATTGTGTAGAGAAATAACAGGTCTTAATATCGAGTGATATATCTTAAGAGAAAACACATAACACTGAAACCTCCAGAAGACTTTCATCCTGGAGGTGTATTTCTATTTCATGGATGGAAACTATAAAGGAGAAGGTGATTGAAAGCAGTCATACCTGCTGTGAATGAAGTAGATGAACATGAGATTCTCTGTTAGTGAAGGAATTGAGTGGGAGACTCACTTTGCCAGCACTAGCTGTGTAAGAATTGCCAGACTGAAGCACTGCTTTAGAGCAACTTCTGCAATCAATAGAGAGAGAGGCATGAGTGTGATTCAGCCCTCCTAAACCAGATGTCTGGTAGGTGAGATGTACTTCTATGGGTACCAAACTCTCTCCATTGATTAAATCAATGAAAGAAAATGTGTAAAAAAAAAATCAATGTGAAAACTGTCTCTGGACTGCAGTAAGCAAGGAAAGCAAAATTCAGAGCGTTCAACTTAATGCTCTGCTTCTGCATTAGGATGGGATGAATCACACCCTGAAGGCATGGATGTGACTCTGAAGTTACTAAAGACAGAGACAAAGGCAACTTGTTTTGCTGCCTAATGAACTTTTGGATGACTGGAAGGAGATGAGAAGAATCATTTTCTAAGTGATTTGACCATAAATTCACAGAAAGTGTGTGACAGAGCTGATGATATAACCTAGATTTCATAAGGATCTGGAGTTCTTAAATGATAAGTTTCCTATGAATGTGAATCTCATGAATAAATTATACTTTTTTTTTTTTTTGAGGAGATAAGAAGGCTTATCAGAGAAATTTATCCATTGAGACTGCTCTATTAACTGAAATTTGCCCCAGTCTGTTAAAACTACTGAAGTGCCCTTGGAGACTATAAGTAGTCATCCAGCAGAGTTTCATGTGCATAGAACTCAGTCCCTCCTAGCAGCTCTCCTGAGGATTGTGCCTCTAGGAAGTTTCTTTTCAGAATTCACCAAGAAGGAAGAGGTAGTGAGATGGAAATATCCACATTTATAAACACATAGCACATATACAATGTTGTTTTTATGATTGTTTTCTCTTCGTAAAAATTTACTTTCTTGCAGTTCAATCCAGTCAGAAGGAAAACAGGGGGATGATTCAGGCTGTGGGAGATGCTCTAGTAATTTTTTTGTTTATAAAGAATGCATAGTCCTGTGTCCCTAGAAACGTAGTAGTGAAGAAAACAAGTGAGCATTGGCTGGTGGATCTCAACCCATTTTCCAGTCTGCACTTGGCTCAGAAACTAGATGCATGCGAACTTTCTGTCTAGCTCTGTTGTCTCCAGTCCTTATGCAGAGCTTCTTCTGGCTTCTCTGCCCTGTCATCTCCTGCCTTTTCGGCCTCTCCCCACCACCCTGGAGATACATCCCCATGTCATCCTAAAGAGGAATCACATGCTTTCAAAACTGGCTTCTCAGATATTCAGACAGGGAATCTTCAAGCATGAGCTCAAATATATCTAAACGAAGGAACATTTCTCCATTGTTTTGTTTATCTGTTTCAGTGTGATTTAATGCAACCCTTAATGTTATGAGGCATAACAATGGCTAAAATGCTATTTTTGTTGTTGTTGTTGTTGTTTAATTTATGTCTCAATGTAGCCTTGTTAACTGTTGTACTAAGCAAACAGAAGCCAGATGCTGTAAGGCATCCAGTAACTCACGATCATGAAATACCAGCATAAGGGGCAGGAATGAAAATGCTTATCTGTGCCCTTCTGCTATTTGTTCTGAACTAAAAATTAAAGTCTAGCCATAAAATTAGCCAGGATGTTTTTCCAGAAACCTGTAATTTAGGTATTACAAATTATGATTGTATCCTAAAACTATTATTTGCTGTTTTATCAATCAGATGATGTATTAGTGCTAACAGCATGTAAGCAAGTTAAAAGGTTTTGTTGTTGTTGTTGTTGTTGTTTTTGTTTATTTGTTTGTTTTTCTGGATTTAATCTGCATAAAGTTTACACAAAACAGGTCACACCATTGCCTTCTTTTCATTCAGTAAGAGGTCTTTCTACTAGAAACATGCAGTTTTTACTCCATTTTGGAACAGTTCTGAGCAAATTTCTCTGGTCATCCTGGACAAAGGGTGGACCCTTCATATTCAGACTGCACCCAATATCTGCTCTTCTGCATTCACAAATCCACCCACTTCATGGAAATTGTTAGGAAGATGCTTTGTAGAACAGCTTATGTAAGTAGTTAGCAGAGCAAACGCCAGTAGATGGCAGTCCAGAATATGCAGCATCATTCCTGGGTCTTGTAGCACTCAAAAAAAAAAAAAAAAAAAAAAAAAAAAAAAAATCCCCTGGTGCACTGCAGCTGAGATCTTTTGCACAGCTCTTTGTATCATTTCTTAGAAAACAGACTGTAAATGTGTGGAAGCGTTGCTGCTGTCTCGCACCTTTTGGGAAACCCTTTTGTATTTTAGTTTGCTACTGCTTGCACAGACCAGACCCTGTTCCTAAATAAAAGGAATTGCAGGAGTCTTCGACAGTATTCAGTCCAATGTCTGCTATTTTAAAATTATAAACTTTGGAGGGTTTTGGTGACAAATTCTTTGTGCTTGCTTTATACTTACTAGATTTGTGCTCTTAGGGATCTGTAATACGTGTAACATAGAATCATAGAATGTCCCAAGTCAGAAGGGACCCACAAGGATCATCGAGTCCAACTCCTGGCTCCACACAGCACCACCCAAAATCAGACCATGTGTCTGAGAGTGTTGTCCAAATGCTTCTTGAACTCTGTCAGGCTCGGTGCCATGACCACTGCACTGGGGAGCCTGTTCCAGTGCCCGACCACCCTCTCAGTGACGAACCTTTCCCTGATATCCAACCTCAACATATCCCTGAACACCTGGAAAAGTTGATGAATAATTTTCTTCGGTATTGAAATAGCTGTTCACTTAAAAAGTGATCTGAAGTTTCTTTGTTTGCTGGGGAAGTATGGCCACTCAGAGGGTTAATCTGCATCTCTGCGTACCACTTCCTCTCAGAGCTGGTCCCTAGCTCTGCTTCTGAGCCCACCAAGCACAAATCCACCCCTGTCCAGAAGCTCTATCAGCATGTTTTCATGGTGCTGTGCTCCAAGATAACATAACCTAAACATGTATACTTCAGAGTGCAGCCAGAGCAACCACTTGACTTGCTTATCTATGGGACACATCCTGCCTCTCCCAAGGCTGGGAGGTGGGCATTTCCAAGCTCTTATTGCTTCATTCCCCTGTGTCTGTTTGTCCTACAACAAGTCTAGATGCCTGAATCAGAGCCCTGGGTCTCATTATGTGTCTGAAAGAGACTTTGTACTGGTTCAGTGCCTTTCTCTGCTCTCTGTCTTTCTCCATTTATTCTCACGTCCTTGCTTGGGAATGGCATTAAAGTGCAGCCCTCATGCCAGATTTAAAACATGTGGCAGTTGTAAGGAGGTTTAATTTTTACATTTTTTTTTCTTTCTTTTTTTTTTTTTTTTGGGCTGCATTAGGGCCTGGAATAATCTAATCCTAATTAAATGGTATGCAGAAGCCTTTTACTCACAAAACAGGAAAAATACAAGGAAATCCCTGAATGATCTACAGTGCAACAAACTGTACTTTGGGAGCTTGCTTTTATAGGGGGAACTTTAAAAGGTGCTGTATCTATAGCAGCCCAAAAGGTTTCTAAGAGACTGTGTATATTTATATCTGATTCTTCATGTATTCCGGAATATTACCGGAATATATCCGGAATGGAAAGGTAAAACAGGCAAAAAAAAAAAAAAAAAAGAATATATGGAAAGTTAAACTTCAAAGAAATCCTTAAAAACCTTTATATGGATTCTTTATGTGAGTATAATGTCATTAATTATCTTTGTGACCCTTCCAGCATAAGCATTAACTGGAAGAGCTACGAAACTCAGGCTACAAAGAGATGAGACAAATATGAAGTGACAGCACAGAAACAAACCCAGGCCCTTCAAGGTATTTTCTCAGCCTTCAGGAAAGGCAGGCTGAGTTTCATCTCTTTGCTCAGAGGCAGCCCGAAACTGGCAGATAATTTACATCCCGTTCAACACCTCAAAATGGTGCTGGGGTGGAGTAGGAAACTCTGCTATCAATTACAGCTGAAATATTCATTAAGAATTTCTGGCTTGACAGACTGTGAGTCCCCGATCTCTGTCTGTCTCCAAGCTGTGTCCCAGTAGAGTTCCTATCTTCACATCTAACACATATTCTCAAAGACACATCTTTCTACAGGTAGGTTCTTTTTCTGGTGAATTATTAAACAAAACAAAACAAAACAAAACAAAAAAACAACAGTTTTTATGAAATTCCTTAGCTATTAATTTCTGTACCTTGGAATATGTTTATTCTTTCACACCACACAACTCCTGAGCAATGATGGCTATATTCTAGAGAAGAGCCAGCCACAGGCCAAACTCTGCTTTTAGCCATCCATGATCCCACAGAAGCACAGGAATGACTTTCAAATGATAATGACATAAAGAGGCAAAAGATGGTCAACTGGCTGTCCCTGCTGTGTGCAGATTCCACTTCCCTCGGGGTAGGGGTAGCATATCATTAGACCAGTCTTGATAAACTCTTCTTTTATAGTTACTTGCTTCATTATTTTATTTTATTTTATTTTATTTTGTTTTGTTTTGTTTTGTTTTGTTTTGTTTTGTTTTGTTTTATTTTTAATTTACCAGCCTGTAGCTGACACCAAAACCTATAAACTGCAATAAAAAATAAAGATTTATAGTTTATGAGATACTCAGGCATCCACAAGCAGGTGGATGTAGGACTTGGCTGGTTTAAGAATCAAGAAGTGTCGTCTTCTGGTGTTTATATTTTTGAAAATTTCTTCCCATTTTTAAAGGTAGACAGAAAATAGTGCTTCAAATGATCCCCTCAGACTATTCAACTAGCAGCACAGCTCCTTGATAAACTGTGTTTAGAATTAAGTATCTGCGCCTGAATAACTGAAATTCATATTTCTTATGAAGTCATATTTCTAGGCAATGGATCTCAAGTACTGCCATTATTAGTTCGGGAGCCTTGTATCCATTTGCTATTTGTGTAACATGTTTCCTTTTTGTAGTAGCTTTGCATTTGTGTAAGTGGTTCTGCAAGGCGATACGGAATGAAGTGCTAAGGGAAATTCTCGGTGCTTGCAGCAAAGAATTGGCTCCAGGCTTACACCAGCACAGCTGAGAGCAGATAGCTCTCCACACTGTGTAATTACTTCTTTCAAGGCACTCTTTGTCTGAGAAAGACAAAACTCAGGGGGGTGAAGCCAGTGGTGTAGCCTCATTTCCACAATTGCAAACCTAAAACAGCACTTTCCTCATTGTCTCTCTAGCATATGGGGGCACCCCAAAACACTGATGTTAACTCCCAACAGAAAGATTCTGCTTTTAATTGCAGAGAAGGCTCCATTGACTTCAGTAATTTCTCCAAATTAGCTCTGGTGCAGAAGAGAGCAGAATTTCACCCACTACTATTTAAGCAAGGCATAATAATTATTTCTTTGGCAAGTCCATCAGCTTTAATAATTATAGAAATGAACACTAAAACAAAAAACTCTGAAAATGTCATGGAAGAGCTGTATTTTCCACCTCGCTTTCTGTTAAATCAGCACGGAATTGCAAGACTTGGTAAAGCATTCGTAGGTGTCATGCAGTCCTAAATAAATCTAAATGCAACATTTGAATCATCACAAGCAAGTAACTGAAAGCATAAGAAAACCCTTCCCACCCACCCTAAAACATGAACCAAGCAAACAAACAAAAACACTAAAGATTCCTGATAGTTTTGCTGGTAAAAACAGAGTCAGGAATCAAAAGTTCCACTTAGATGATAAATATGAGAAAAATGTGGACAGATATTTCACTCAGCTAAGTGGTAACAGCAGCATGCCGAAGAAAAAGTAAGGGGAAAGCAAGAATTTCAGCATGTATTCATGGGTATCCATGTTGCCATGGCAACTTCTCAACGGAATAAAGTATATTCTCTTTTCTTTGGGGATTAAAAAAAAAACAAGAGATGCTGTTCTGCAAATAGGCACTTTGCCTTTTTAAAATAAATCCATAACTATATCTTGAGCCGAATTTCCTAATGTAGCAGGCATTATTTTGTTATGCTTTGGAAAGAGACTTAAAATTATTAAAGGACACCATATTATAGATGTGTTATTCAAAAGGTTTCTCCTGCCCTCTTTTTATTTTGAACGCTTATTAAAAGCCTAAATTCTTTCACATTTCTGGATGCTCCTCTTTTTTTTTTTTTTTTTCTTTTTTTCCCTTGTTGTTTAGCTACAGAGCTTGGATAATCAACATATTCTGCAGCAGATCTGTGGCTGTTTTCCGGTTGAAGCTATGGCTATTTTTGTTCCCTTTTGATTTTCTAGAGTGAGATTCTGATCTCTTATTTTGCTCTACTTGAAGGAACTGTATCAACTAAGTTACTCCATCATAAGCAATTGTTTAAATTTGGATTCAAGGCCAATAAAGAAATATCAGTTTGTGTTGTATCTTCATCCTGAACTCACTGACTGAAAATGCAGCTCAATTCAATCTTGTTCATTCTTTCTCTAAATAAGGCAGCAGATAGAAGATGTTAAAGGGGAATAACATTCTTTGAAGTTAAAATTATTTATAGTCGTGTTCTGGAAATTTTGATAAAAGCGCTACATTTCCAGAAGTGACTGAAAGATATAAGTGATAAGCACCCATTTTCAGAAATTACTTGGAAAGCTTCAGCAAAGGAGTTAGGTGTTTTTACATATATACACTGACATTGAATGTGTTTTAAATATAGCACAATTTTCATTGTTGTGCCTACTGAAGTTATATATAAAAAAAAATTATATCAACTTATTTCATTAAAAAGTGTTTATTTGAGAATATATTTGTGACAATGACCTTAAATGAGAAGTTATAAATGGACTATTTCTTAAATGTATTCATTACTACTGGTAAAGTGTCTGGGTACTTATTACAAGGATGGAGAAATTCTAAGAATGTGGATATGATTAATAATACCTTTGAGAAAGTGAGCTAAACATAATTATCTGATCCCTCCAGGGCTTTTAGAAAACACTGCTTGCAACTTGCTGATTCCTTTATGCTACCTGTCTCCTAATACTTTGGTTATCTCATCCAGCATATTGCACCGATAGCTCCACTTGACACATGTAGCCAGCTCAATTCGTTTCATTTATTCCACTTTAACACTTGTACTGTTTTCATGTAGCTCTTTATTTAGTTCAGCACAGAACAGCATCAGATCCACTTCATTCTGGTAATGCAATCTAATTAAATTAGTAGAGTTCATCTGGATAAATACTGTTAGAAATGAGTAGAATCTTTACATGTGGGATCAAACTACATGTTTTGGCTACATCTATTGTATGGCTATGCCTATACTGGTAAATTAAATGTGACCAGGAATGTTCCTAGGCACTGAGACCAAGTGGCACTGAGTAGTCCATGTCTATGCTAGCAAAACCATCTTTGTCTTCCAAACAGTTTAACTGTATGCAAACAACCTCCTAGAAATGGTACCTGAAAAGTACCTGTTTGGGGGACAACTTCGTGTAAAAATACATATATATATATAATACAAATATTTACATATATATATGTATATGTATAGTACATATAAAATGTATGCCAGAGAATGTCCTAAAATAGGTCTGTTACAGTACCTGGAAATACTTGAGTTTACAGGTATAGACACAGTCTATGTTATTTAGAGGACACAAATCAAGAAAACCAGCCCAGTAAGCCCAGTTAGTCAAGTTTTTTGTAATGCCAGAATATCAGAGAGCTGCTGGCTTGTATCTCTTTCACTTTCCATTAAATCACTAAAACTGCTCAATCTTCATTTGGGCTATTGGTACAGAAATAAATAGAACAAGGCTAGATTTACATCAACATAATCATAGACTTCAGCGCCAGAAGGGACTGTTGCTATTGTCATGATGGAGTATGTCTACGGAAGACAATAGACCTTTGTCACTGTATTTTAGGCACTGTGGTAATAATGAGGAAGCGACAAAGAAAACCTCTAGAAGCCCTCACTGTTAGAACAGCACAGTATAGTTCAACTATGTAAGACCATATCACCTAGGTAAATATGTAAAGTAATCTTGGTTCACAGACTTACTAGCAGTGCTTTTTAAGTTGCAGGACTAGCTATCGAGTTTACTTAGTTCCTTTGAACAACAGAGATCACTTCTTATTTTTCTTTTGAACTACAGAGGAGAATAGCACAGCTGTTTCTTCCATGCTCTAAAGATTATTTATTTATTTGTTTATTTAAGTTGAAAGCAGACGATTAATTGGATAGTTTTTAACTTTTGGAGGGAGGAGGGCAATGGCAGAGGGGTAGAGCCTCTGAAAACTGTTTACTTCTATTTCCATTATACAGTCACCAGCTGTCTTGCAAGGGTTGTGTGCTACCAATTTGCATACATAAATCCTTTTTTATCTCAGCCGGCTGCTTCAACAGACCCAAGCCTGTTCAGCCTGCTAAAGGTCAGGCTTGGACACAAAGGTAAGACTTTCTTCCTTCTAGCCTAACTTTTTGTTCTTACTTAAGCTAAGTCTTACAGCCAAAGAAGAGACAGAGAGATGAGTGAACAGCTCTAAATTAAGATCAAGTTCACGTAAAATCTGATTTGCTCTCTGGCAGTTTACTTTCTCTCCAGCTTGTGCACCCCACTTAAGTACCTAAAGTCAGGTAGGATAGTTCTGGCATAATCAGCTTTACCCTTCCTTTTGTCCTCCCCTTCCTCTTCCCCTTCCCCTGCCTTTTCCCCTCAGCCTGTCCTTACCTGCCATGAGTAGAAAAATGATGCTGGGCTGAGTAAATTAGGGTTAGTAGGATGTCTGCCACCCATGTATTCATCTGTGCAGACCACGCAGTCCTCTGCATCTCGCCAGTCCCAATAGGGGATGGTGAAGTTCTCATCACCTGTTATCTTCTGGATCTCACGTTCCCACAGCAGCAGAAAGACACGATGCCAAGGCAGAAAACCAGGGGCTTCATGGGCAAAATCGATGTCCCGCCACACATCAGAACCACCTAAGAGTGTGTCTCGAGAAGCATAATAATGCATCCACACAAAGAGATCATACACGTTGATGTTTCTGAACATGGGGTTGGTGCCATTATTCATCTGAGTATATGTGCCAGTAGCGATGACATAGTCCTGGCTGGGGGTGTTCTTTGCCAAGTTAAGGTAGGCAAGGAATTTGTCCTTCTCACTGTTGGTGAGCTGGAAGATGTTTCTTCTCGTTCTCAGTCGCCTTTCAGTGCAGTTGAGTCCTGAGAAACCAAATTTGCACTCCTCACAGCTGAATCCCATGAAGTTGCCTTTGCATTTGCATGTCCGGTTGTAAAACACAGAAGGCCAGTCCTCTCTGTCATCCACTCCTGAAAAAGGGAACTGTGGCCCCAGTGGAGCCTGAGAGAGAAGGATGTTCTGGCAGGCCCCTCTGTTGGAAAGCTCCCCACAAGGGGACCCGTCTCCATCCCAGGGAGGACAGCACTCCTTCCTCAGCAAGCTCTGGGTGTTTGCACAGGCTTTGGGGAACTGCCCGGTGGATGGCTGAAGGATGACTAGCAGGAAACCCATGGCAAACAGAGACATCCTCACAGAGCAGCAGGAGAGCATCAGCGTTACGCTTCAGTGCATGGAGAGCTCTCTCTGACCCCTCCAATATCCTGGGTGTAAAAGAAATTTCTCCCCTCTACTGGGAGAGCTTCACTGCTGACTTCTGCTACAGTACACCCTCCAATGTCCTTCCCCATTCCTACCCTGGACACATTTACACACAGAATACACTTCATGGTTAATCTGATTATCACATGTTCTGGGCGAAAGCCAAGTGACTTTTTCCCCCACCCCCTACAGGTTTCAGAATACAGGCATTTATTACAAAATTTTAATCTTCTGCCTAGCACATGATTGCTTTCTTCTGACAATTGGAGAGGAAGTAAAAATAAAATTTGAACACAGAAGCAACTGTCAGCTCTTCAGAATAGTTGGTTGATAATATGCTTTAGTGTAAATGATTGTTTAAAAAAAAAAAGACTCACAAGAATCTGATCAGTTAAATAAGTGCAGTGAACATAAAAATGAGAAAATAAATAGTTTTGGGGTAGGCTACCTTTTTTTTTTTTTTGAGAAAAAAACAAACATAAGATGGAGTTGAATTAAGTGTACACATGAGACAGAAACAGAATAAATGTTTCAGCATAGCATTTTTATATTTAAGTATAAGCTGCCTTTTCCAAGCCAGCTTATGGCAAAGTAACTTCACAAGAGAGGTAATAAACTTTTCAAGAAAAAATAGTTTTCATTCCCCTGGAATCAATAGCACTTTAATGGTTAACACCACACCCAAATCTGCACCCAAATCTCTGCAGTTTTTTGAATACAGGCAATTTGCCAACAGACTTGACAAAAGTACTTTTAGCAGGACCTGGAAAACAAACCTTGACTCCTGTGTTTCTCCCGTCATAAGTTTGCAAATACCCTATCGATGTGCTTTGCTCAATACGTTACTCCAGACCACCCACCTCCTTTTTCTGCTTCTAAGAAAGCCTGATCAGAGCTAATGGAGCCATATGAGAGACACTAGATGTTATACATACTTTGAAATTGACCCTTGAAGTAAAGGGACAGCAGTTGGTTTGCTCCTGGGCAAACTGAACGTGAATTACCCAGTTTTCTTCAGCTACCATTGCTATTAGAAGAGTCTTTTATTATTATTATTATTATTATTTTTTTCCTATAAGTATCATCAATTATTTCCTCATGGTTACAGAGAATCTCAGGAAGGCAGGAACACACATAAGGAAATGAAGTGAGAACTCTGCTGGGAAAAGGTGCCTTTTGCTGGGATCAGCAGGTTATCACATGACCGTGCTGAGGAGCACGAGGTGCTTTAATCCTGTTGGCTTCTACGCCTCAGATATTCAGGGAGATTATCCCTGAGTCCTGGTGCTGGGGAGCCTGTGATGGAGGCACTTAGAGCAGGAAGAGCAAAGGGAAAGGAGTCT
>VXAA01003755.1:108484-131971 GCA_013399115.1 Anseranas semipalmata | reverse complement strand
AAAAAAAAAAAAAATGTTTCTAACACAGGCTGATACTTACTGTTGTTTCACCGATTCCCCTGGTTTCCATGCTAAGCTTGTAAAACAGATTTCATCACAGAAATGTTACCTGTTTGATTTATTTTATTTTCTTTCTGCCTGGCTGTTTGGGAAACCTTTGTAATTTATTTTATTTAGTGTTCCTCCCATGGTGGCTAGTGCAGAACTGGTATACATGAGAAAAGACCCATCTCTGAGGATAATGTTATATATATATATATATTAATTTTCACTGAAAAGCCACAGGGATTGGGAAAGGCTTGAGGCAGAGCCTCAGAGCTAACCAGAAAAGACTTCAAATATGCATTTAAGCAGACAACCATACACAAAAAAATACATTCAATATCTTATTTTTATATTCAATAGAGATTTTATGTTCAATCTTAAAAAAAAAAAAAAAAAAGAATACAAGCCTTGACAGTTATCATATGACAAGTTTCTGAAGCAGCTGGTTAACAGAGGAATCCCCTGTGAAACTGTATGAATGAGAAACTCTGAATGAGAAATGTGACTGAGGAGCAGCATACGTCCTTCTTGACCTACTGCTGAGCAGAGGCCTCTTTTGATTAACTGTCAGTGATTCAGATAGTATTTGGAAAATCAACCTTTCCATACATAAACAGACATATATGTTAACCAAGTAAGACAATATGCGTTCCTATTCCCACACGTGATTGTAGAATCACCAAAACATGAGGCAGTCACACCTCACGTGTTGCATCCAGGCAAAATTCTCATCATTAAAAAGGCCTCATGAGACTTTCCTTTTCTCTTGTGCTTCAGCCCAGCACACTTTTATTTCACTGTTCATCTAACACAACCGTCATATCTAGCTGAAGTTTGTGCATAAATTGAATTTAGTCTTTTTGACTGAGAACACTTTCTTGAGTTCTGCCAGTGAATTGATATCATCACACTGCATTCACTGAGACCACATTCTCACATCTGGGTCCCTGCATCTAAGTATGGGTCAAGACATTCATTTAAGGTCCACAAATGCTAGGTGGTCCATAAGATCAGCATGGTTAAGGCATGCCACTTTCTGTATTCAAAAACGTGCAAGACAATAGCTTGGTGGCCATATCTGAGTTTATTTGATTCCAAAACAAAAATGATTGCAAGTCACCTTACATTTGGGTCTCACAGAGGCAGCCTTTGACAACAAACAAACACGGGGCTCCCTAAATCTTAACTCCACCCGAAACTTTGCAATTGGATCAGTTAAAGTATTAGTTTCAGTCTAATAGAGTAGCACAATAATATTTAATATCTAACTTGTGTTTTCATTACAAGGTCCTTAAGTGCCTTATGGAGATGTTGGTAGTTATGGACAAGAAAACCATCAGACATGGAAGAGTGAGATGTCTTCCTGGAGTTTGCAAGCTGGTATTCTTGTGGCCTGAGGATCAGATTTTCAGCACTATGCTGCAATTGCTAAACCAAACTGTTCATATCTTTCTTATGTAGTTATGGGCAAAGAAAAGGAACAATCCAAATTACAAACAGTATTACATCATAAAAATAACTCTTGGCCTCCTCAGATCTGACCAGGCTGATCTTCAAAAACGTCATTTCTTACATTTGGAAGGTATCACAGGACATTTCAAATTTAGGCTGCTGATACTGAAGCAATCAAAGTTTCAGGTAGTGGGTTTTAAAAACTTCTTGCACCCGGATAATACAGTGAAGATAGTATCTCTCAATATCACTTCTTAAAGCTTTTTAGAGATTTGGTGTTTTCATTTTAAGATCCAGTTGTCAATGCTGAGCAGGGAAACAGTGAAACCTAGGTTGGGAAAATAGAGAATCACTTTTAATTGTAGATATTGTAAAAAACAAATATAAAACTGTTAAGAAACAAAGGCTGGATAAACATAGAGAAAGTCAGTGCTGCTCAGTTCCAGTGGAGAGAAATAGTAAAATAATAGATGGCTATTTGAGATGGATGAGTACAAGGACCTTTTGACAATGAGAGAGCACTGACAAATGGAAGGAAAGATAGTCTATTAGCCAGTCAGGAAATTCAATCTGACAAACCAGTAGGCTTAAATTGTGCTCTCTGATCCTTACTTGCTACTCACTGTTGTTCAGCATCAGCATCCTTACGCACTGCAAAAGGCACCCGGTTTCAGATGTTTGCCTGAGCTCCTGCTGAGCTTGCATTTCATGTAGCTGAAGGACAAAGCATTGTTTTTTCTTCTCCTTACCCCATGTCGCATATGCCAGATGGAGCTATCAGTCTCTGTGGTGGTTTGCTAGTGAGCCAAATCTGGCTCCTGGCCCCCAGAAGAAGGAAAACAGTGGTGGATGTAGGATGATGACATCTGTAAATGTCATAGATACTACTTTGTGGTTAAAACTAGAATGAAAAGCCTGTCTTCTGGTTGCAGATAAATGAGTAGGAGAAGCTTAAGAAGAGTCCTGCCTATCATTAAGAGCCATGTAAAAGCTAGGCATTTAAACATTACACTAGGAAAAGGAAAATATTCACTTTCTATTTATAATCATTTTTTTTTCCTTAGGTGAGAAGAAATTGAGTTTCTGATTAGAAAATAAGAATTTGGCTCAGTTGAGTCCTACTAATCAAGGCCCTTTATTAAGAAGCAGACCTTAAATTCCCACAAGCTTTTTAGTCTAAGACAAATACCCCCACACCCTTTTTGTTATGATATTTGAAGATAAGGCTTAAACAGCCCTGTGGATGTATGAAAGGAGCACAGTCCTGGGCTGGAAAATGGTTCTGAATGCTATAAGTTATCAACTTTTAACTCAGGAGCAGCATACCTAATATCCAGTCAGCATAGCTGATGGTCTGATGGATGTACCCGTGGGTGTATTACAGAATCACAGAATCACAGAATCGTTCAGGTTGGAAGAGACCTCCAAGATCACCTAGTCCAACCTCTGACCTAACTCTAACAAGGCCCACACTAAACCATATCTCTAAGCTCAACATCTAAACGTCTTTTAAAGACCTCCAGGGATGGTGACTCAACCACTTCCCTGGGCAGCCCATTCCAATGCCTAACTACCCTTTCGGTAAAGAAGTTTTTCCTAATATTCAACCTAAACCTCCCCTGACGCAACTTGAGCCCGTTCCCCCTCGTCCTGTCACCAGGCACGTGGGAGAAGAGACCAATCCCTACCTCACTACAGCCTCCTTTAAGGTACCTGTAGAGAGCGATAAGGTCACCCCTGAGCCTCCTCTTCTCCAGGCTGAACAACCCCAGCTCCCTCAGCCGTACCTCGTAAGACTTGTTCTCGAGACCCCTCACCAGCTTTGTTGCCCTTCTCTGGACTCTCTCGAGCACCTCCATGTCCTTCTTGTAGTGAGGGGCCCAAAACTGAACACAGTACTCGAGGTGCGGCCTCACCAGAGCCGAGTACAGGGGGACAATCACCTCCCTAGTCCTGCTGGCCACACTGTTCCTGATACAAGCCAGGATGCCGTTGGCCTTCTTGGCCACCTGAGCACACTGCTGGCTCATATTCAGCCGACTGTCAACCAGCACACCCAGGTCCTTCTCTGCCAGGCAGCTTTCCAGCCACTCATCCCCCAGCCTGTAGCTCTGCCTGGGGTTGTTGTGCCCCAGGTGCAGGACCCGGCACTTGGCCTTGTTAAACTTCATACAGTTGGCCTCAGCCCATCGGTCCAGCCTATCCAGATCCTCCTGCAGAGCCTTCCTACCCTCGAGCAGATCGACACACGCACCTAACTTGGTGTCGTCTGCAAACTTACTGAGGGTACACTCAATCCCCTCGTCCAGATCATCTATAAAGATATTAAAGAGGACCGGCCCCAGTACTGAGCCCTGGGGGACGCCACTAGTGACCGGCCTCCAACTGGACTTGACTCCATTAACCACGACTCTTTGGGCCCGGCCACCCAGCCAGTTTCTAACCCAACGAAGGATACGCCAGTCCAAGCCACGAGCAGCCAGTTTCTTGAGGAGAATGCTGTGGGAAACGGTGTCAAAAGCCTTACTGAAATATTCAGTCATGAGTGTTCTTACTGAAGTATTCAGTCATGAGTGGGATGATGGGCCCCTAATCTGAAATTCAGTGCAGACAAAGTTTGATTAAACTTGGCTTGTGCAGCAATTCAAAGCACTCCTGACACCCCACGCCAGCCTTAGTTCTGAGCTCCTGCAGAAGACTTCATAGATGTAGCTGGCTTCCCAGGCTAAAATTGTGTTATCACATAATTTTAACAAGAGCAATCATTGCATTATTGGACCAACCCTCTTCCCGATAACAACATAACCTTCCCCATGCATGAATCCCCAGTCTCAGCATTGCTGAATCAGTCAGAGAAGATGGAGCTAGTGCTATAGTCATATGCTGGTTTTATGCTGCATGCAAAGAGGAGAAATACATGTTCTAGCAGAAACAGAAATGTGTGGACAGATGATATTTGATTGGGTACAAAGTCTGTTGGCACAAAGTTAGTCTACGCATTTTAACAACATTGAACCAATGAGTTTTACTGAATCAGTGTTTTTCGTACATGGCCATAGTATTTTTGATCTGATATTGGAAGACCTAGAGACAGCGTGCACCAGATAATAAGTATTCACACTGGTCTGAAAACATTGTCTGGGTATTACCGTCAATGTGTAGCAATATGAAAAAAGGAGTCACTGATCTGCCATCTAAAGCAAGGAAGAAGAGATGCTAATGCAATCAGAGCAATAAATGTATAGAAACAGCATCAAAAGACAAAAGACAGTTTTCCCCTGTTATAGACTGAGGATATTATTAAAGTAGCTACTACCCTATCAATCTATACAACTTAGATCTTTGCTGCAGGCTACACAAAACCTATCTGATACCTATCAGTCTTGATGACAAGACAGCAGCTAAGGGGGATGCTGAAGCAATATTTTCTATAATTTTGTTACACTCCACTTATACTTCACTTCTGCTTTCAGCTCTGTGCTGAAAGACAGCCTGGTTTCTGGTTTTTGGGAGCATGCTGGGCAGAGTGGAAATTTTGGTAAGTGAGTCTGAATGCCTTCCTATCAGCTTTCAGAGGAAAAGCATCATACAATTTTTTACTACTGTGCGGCCGATACGTGAATATTGCCTTGATAGCAGGCTAGGGCCCAGGTTTAACTAGGTGGATAATAGTGTGGTGGTTCAGGAAATCCCTATTTCATCTAGCAGCTCACTGAGGCTGAAAGCACAGAAAGTTTTTCAGCAGCCTGCCAGGAAACTATCAATATATTTTTGTTGGGTTAATGTTCTGTTTATTTTCCAAGGGGAACTGGCCTGCTGAGGGGTCAGACAAGAACTCTAACTCATGCAAAATCAGCAGTGGAACAACTTGAGGAGAAACAAGGCCAGTCTTTGCTCTCTTGGAGGGCTCTCAGACTAACTCACCCATTCTGCCAAACTGCATCCTTAGTGCTCATGACAGGTACCCCACTTCTGTGTCTCCATCAACTGCAGAATCTTAGTTTTGCATTTATGACTTATAATCTTTCTCCTCCTTTCCAGTGTTCTCTGATAAACTTAACTCTCTACAGGTTGACTTGGGTGTGTGGGGTGTGCGTGTGGGATGGATGGACAGACCTTCCTCCGGGGTTGCCCACCATGCTTGGCTCCTCTTCAGAAACAGTTGTGTGTAATAAGTGCTGCTCTATTCCTGGATGCCTCCAGGCCCTTCTCACAGACTTGTCCTGCTCCATTTATCCAGTTCTGCAGAAACACAAAAGAGTAATAAAAACTGCTAGTAGCTGCCTGTTGTTTGAGTGTGTGTGTTTGGGAAAATAGATAATCAAATGGTATATTAAAAAACGTGAGAGAGACATTTAGCACAAAGCAGGTCTCAGCCACTCCTGGTAGTAAGGCAAACAGGGCTTTGCAGTGCCAAAAACTAAATTTGGAAAAGGAATGAGAGGATCAGTCAGCACAGGTACGTGTGTACAAGCCAGCTGGGACCCTCTGAGGCTGAGATCACCTCATATAACCTCTTGAGCCAAGCACAGCTGGGATTCCATGAAGCCTTGCCTTTGCTTGCAGATAGAGGGGGACTTATGCATCAGATAAGTAGTTTACATGCATATTTTTCTCTTATGTTTAAGCATACTTCATTTTAGTTACAAATTGGTTCTTTTAGCATACTATGAAAAAAGTTCCTTTGAATACTCGAAAATGGCGAGGAAAATGCTACAGCTGTTTTAAAATGTATTCCTGAGACTTGCTAATGTAAAACTATTTGGATGGGAAAAGATGGTGGACTATTTCATATAATATATGATATACATAATATCTTTTAAAATGAAAAAGTACTGGAAATGTGATTAAATGTGCCTAGTTATAGTGGAGAAAATACGTACGGAAGAAATTAATCTTATTTTTTGTATTCTGTTCTTTTTTTTTTTTTTTTTCCTTTGAATACTGTCCATTACTACTGAAACTTTATCTCCTTTGGGCTTGAAGAGCACCTTGGCTGACTACACCTTCAGGTACCTTGGAGGACTCCTTAAACATCATGACTTTTTATTTTTAACGGGTTCTTAAGGTCCACAATTTTTGCTTCACCTGAAACCCCCTTATCTTTGTAACTCTGGTAGAAGGAACAGATCAGATAAAACCAGTCTGACTGAAACTACAATATACAATAGACATGGAAACCCGAGCCACCATGGGAAAAGCTGTGGAAAATGAATGTTCCTTAATCTCCCAGCCTGCTACCTGCATATCTGCTTATTATTGCAAGATTTTCAAGAAGGGGCTTCTTGTGCTGCAATGGGTAAGAACCTGCTGACCCACAAGTCCAAAGTGCCTGCAGGAGAACAGCCCACATCTGCTTCCCCTGCTCTGCAGAGTGGAGAAGATCAGGTGGTTCTGCAGTCCCAGATCATTGCAGGGAGAAAATGCAGATGATAAAGTAGGAAATTATAATAGCTCCACTCACATTTCTATTAATTTAAACCTCTCTACAGCATATGGAAGATAAAGCAAAAAGACATGCATTGTTTAAATTTAAAAAATCTTATTAACCTTCCATAACTGTCTGACAATACTCAAAGGCCCAGCTACACAAAAGACTCAAATATTAGATGTAGTCTCTGATTTCTACCCACCATACAAATAATCACTAATGAAGAATCAAATTGTACTGAATTTGACTTTCTCTGTAGAACTTCACTAATTAATCCACAGCTAAATAAATATATAAATAAGACCTTGACATTCAATTTCACTTTAATGCAAATAGCAGATAGGAAACTCAGTTTCTCATGCTGCAAGCTCTCTGAATAAAGAACAAAATGTCTTGGTAAAACATTAAGCATTTGGGAAAATGAAAAAAAAAAAAAAAAATCCTTCCAAAGTATTGTACAGTGATTCTGATAATAGCTGACAGTTTTGAGTTACAATGAGAAGGTGAATTAGGAATGCTTTTTCACATTTCTCCCTATTCTTTGCTATTAGTAGGTAGTATGTTCAAAACATGCAAAAAGAGGTTTTTCTTCATGTAAATGATAGTTAATTTGCTGGATCCTTTGCTGATGAAAATTTTCATAGGTACAAAAACTGATCAAGCAAATTCAGGAAGAAAAACTTACCAAGGCAAGTTCACTACAAACACACCAACTCTGGCTCCAGAAGTCTTTGAACTAAATTGTCTGAGGATGGGAGATCACTCCAGAGAAATGTCTCTTCAGGCTTGTTCTGTTCCCAGAACCGTGGTGCATCTGCCATGGCCTGTTGTGGGGCCAGGATACTGGACAGCATGATCCTTCGGTATAAACACTCCTATCACAAAAACAGATTAAATACTGCTCAGCTGAAGACAGTGTTATGTTTAGCACAGATTTCCACTGAAGACAATGTTATGCTTAGCACAGATTTCACCAGCCTATTCCTGGTCTCTATTGCAGCAGAAATATTTTCACAGAATCACAGAATCACAATATAGTTGAGGTCGGAAGGGACCTCTGGGTCCATCCGGTCCAACCCCTGCTCAAGCAGGGACACCCAGAGCAGGGTGCCCGGCACCATGTGCAGGCAGCTTTTGAAGGTCTCTAAGGAAGGAGACTCCACAACCTCTCTGGGAAAATACATATTACAACATGTATCTCCTTCATATTCAACAGCAAGGATCCTGGAGTAATTAATACATAAGATTTTAGGTGTCTTTTAGAAATGATGAAATAGGCCTATTTTCAAATTTTTGGAAGAAAAAGCAAACAGCTGGATGAAAAAAAAAAATAGATTTTGTGGCCAACAAAACAGAACTCTTCCAGGTGATTCACACTGATATTGTAAATGTCTCTGTACCACTTATGGGTCCTTGGAGATTTCATGTACCTAGAAAGAAACTTGGAAGAAATGAATGGCCCAATATATTCCTGGAAGTCCTTCCTTCTCCTCAAGCCAGAGAACATACATGTAGAAGACACCAAAAATAGATAGTCCGGAAAGCAAATGATACATCAGTTGTGCAGTGTACTAAGGTATTAACTAAGACAAATTAAACAGGTTTAAGAGAAAATGTGTTTAGAATTTCTAATATATATGTAAGAGATTCTTATAACCAGAATGTTTAAATTAACCTTTGTGACTAGTCACATGTGATAGACTTGGCCTAAGCATTAAAGTCTTTTTGTCAAATTATGGTTTTGTCAGAAAGGCAAATCCATGAGGACCACAAAAAGTCTTGTGGCTAATCAAAAAGTCTTGTAGCATCAAAAGGCTAATTTCAGTAAGTGTGAAGGACTGACTGAGTTCTGGGAGCCGTGGTTTGGCAGATCACTTGGGAGGGGGGAGAAGCAAAGACTTCAGAGTGACTTTTCAAAGGGAACTTTATACCATTCCTTACATTTTTACAAGAATACATAAAAAATATCAAAAGGCTCACGCTTATGACCAGGATCTTTTTGTCACCCATTTCCCTGTCCTTAGATACAATAGACATAATGTGTTTATCTCCCTACACGAAATATGTATCTACTTTCTAAATGTACAAGCACTATGTTTTGTGTGTGTGTGCTGGCTGGTTAGAGAAAACAAGCTGGTACATAGTGGTGGGATATGACAAAAGAATACTATTTCAGTAACAGTGAAATTTTAGTGGTTTGTACTTACGTGAAACATTTAGAGACATTTGGGCTGACACACCAAGAATGAATTACTACACTTTCAAAATAAATTCAGTATCAGACACCAAGAAGGTTCTGCTAGAAGAAGCTTTGCATATGTTAGTAAATTTTAGTGTGATCTAGTGTTAAATACAGCCAGATTTATTTTGAACTTGGTCTTCCAGTCACAAAAGACAAAACTGCATTTAATGTTATGTTAGTTAAAATGCTCTTAAACATTTGGAAACTGCAAGGCAATATCATGCATGTGCCTACCAGCATAAACAAAGACAGCTTCATCACTGAGAAGTGATGAGAACACCATGAGAGAAGAACGGAAGATGGAGACACAGAATGAAAATTACTAACAATGTGTATGTGGTTAATTTTAATTGCCCCTCTTACACCACCAATGAGCAAACATCAATGAAGAGAAAGTGGGACTTCAACCCATCCTGTACAAATTATTTCCTGAGGGGTCCATTTTTTGGATATTTTATAGTGATTATTTTGCATGTGCTCCTTAAAAGCAAACCCTGCCTCAATGCCATGAGATAAGATTCCGCCATGGAAAAGATATAAAGCTCAGAAATCCCTAAAAACATTCTCCTGTAGTTTTTCTGTATGGAGTAATGGCTCAAATTTTCTAGGTCCGATATTTTGGAATCTTCCAGAACTAGTAGTAAGCATTAGTTCTGCTCTACTTTTGGGAATATCTTTGTTTCATGGGGGCAAAGCTCCTTTTCTCTCTTCTAGGGCTTGAAAACATCGGACTTCAGCCTTGCTATTCAGATTACTGATGTTTTGCATGGTAATCATTTTATGGATTACATTTTTTTTGCTGATTTTGTTATTGTTCACATACCTTGCATGTTAGAAGATTAATGGATAAAATTCAACTACTCAAAGAAGCATGTCAGTTCTGCAACTGCATTTAGCGTATAGACTTTGCAATATGGCTTATGAGTGAAGAGGCAAATCCTTCCTTCCCTTCGCTCAGCACATTCCCATGCCCCATGCACACTGCCACTTCTGCGAGGTGTATGGTAACAGTTGTGAGGTGATAGCACAGCCCATTTGCTCGTACTATGTCTGTTTTCTTCCTTCTTGTGATCAGTATCATTTACACAGGTTGTGAAACTGCTGCTTAAAACAGTTTGATACCATGGGGAAAAACTCGGAACTCTGTCATTTTGAAAACTAAATTGGCAATAATGTCTCTTTTGTCTGACCTTTTCCCTAATGTAGGCCATGGGATTTCACCCCTTGGTTCCTGCATCATGCTTAATATCGTGGGGTTGAACTCTGCTAGTCCTTCCACCCTGATACATCAAATCAGGTTGCATCTCTCAGGCGCTCCAATTAGCTGCAGTGGAATTGGGCCGCAGATAATACCTGTAAATTTGTACTAACTAAAAAAAAATTCACAAGAAAAAACGGATTCCTGAAATATGCCTGGTAGTCTACAATACACTGCAAGTGCATAGCCATGAGCTTCTACTGAACCTTGTTACCCTAGATTTTTTTCCTTTTTGGCCAAAGTTTGTATTAGCTAAATTATTAATAGACTCATTTACTTGGACAGGACAAGGAAAAGCTGAAAATCACCAAACCAATCTGCTGGTGCACTACACTTTTTAACCGTCCTTGTATGCGTTTATATGTGGTGTGATCGACATGTTTTTGTATGTGCTTTGAACGCTTTATGTCACCCAGAGAACAAATGATTAATAAGTATAAATATGTTTTATGTATTGGTATACCGTATAATTAGGGACTTTGCCTTCATTTACGGGTAAAGAAGCTGAAGTCAAGAGAGATGAAGCAACCTGTCCCAAGGCCACACAAAGCCTCTTTTTTTTTTACATTTGAGAATTTGTAGCAACACTAACAACAATAACAAATTTACAAAGAATTAACAAAGAAAATTTTAGAAAGTAAATTACCTCATCCTAAAGCAAAGAAAATACCTACAATAGTGTCCTAATACCTAAATGAAATATTCATTCCTTTCCATTTATTACTATGGAATCTCAGGTTATTTAGCTGTACTGTATCTACCTTGTAGACATCCAAAATTAGGTGAGATGTGTCCCACACTAGATGCTTTATCTTAACTATTCAAGTTTCTTACGTTTGACAGTTGATGAATTACATTTTTAGTTATTCTTTTATGTATAGTCTAAACACATATTGACTCATGGTTGAAAAATTCTGGGATACTTGCTGCTCTGCATATCACATGCACAGATTGATATAGCAGATATGACAAATGGGTAAATACAAATGAATGAAACTCCAAATGAAATTAATCTGCCCTAAATTCTGATGTCCAAACCTGAGCTAGTCACCCTGGGCTTCCTTCAGAAGAAATGCTGGCAGCTCATGAGTTTAGTCATTTCACCTCATAGAATCATAGAATCATAGAATCATAGAATATCCTGAGTTGGAAGGGACCCATAAGGATCATCGAGTCCAACTCCTAAAATAGACGACTAAGATAATTCAGTTGAACCACTTTCTGTGGTGTCAATTTCTCTCCCCCACTACAAAGAAAAGACAAGGTGGCCAGCTCAGACAAACATCTGAAGCTGGGTGAGATGCAAGAAGAGTGATTTTAACCCTGCATTTAACCATGCATTACCTCACCAGAACAAGTCTGAGCAGTCCTCGAACCCAGCAAAGATGCCATGTGCTGCCCACCAGTATGGCACTGTTTTACATTCAGCTTCACTGAACAATTTTCCTATTCCTTAAAAGCAACAGAAATAAAAACAACCCTGCATGAGTTGCTGATTGAATTGCCCAAGACATCTATCACAAGAATGAACTTGTCTATGCATTTTTTTTCAGCCGTACTCATCAGTTTACATCAATTTTATACAAACCATCTTTTCAATGGTTAGAAAAATGCTCTCACTTTTAAATGCCTTATCACCTATATACTTTTAAGTACTGACAAGTCAGAGAAGACAGATTCCTGCAGTATCAGTTGTTCTGTACTCTTCATTTTGTTTCTAGACAACCTTTTGAAATACAAACAATATTAAGAGATAGGTGGCCTTTCCATCTAACGATGAACAGCATATTTTCTGCAAACAGAAATGACATCAGATATATAACAAATAGGTGACACGGAGTGTTTTTTCACTTTCTATAAGAACATTACTGAAGATGTGAAGTAGAATGATTTAAAATAAAATATCCAAATTTGACTGAAGGAGTCCATAGATGTGTTGACTTCAGAATGCAATTACTATGGAAACAACAAACAAAGAGGATATCTCAGACAGTGCCAAGCTGAAATTCATGCCTGGACTCATTTCAAGTCTTTTTCTTGCAGAGAGCTACAGCTGAAGGTTTTCAGGCTGAACTCTATAGGAATCCTCTTCCAGTATGTCATTTTAATTCCTCAGCTTCCTCACCCTCCATTATGATAACAAGGCATGTTGTTGTTTGTTTGTTTGTTTTTTCTTAAAGGTTAATAACGTTGAATGCCCTTAATTTTGGGTATTTATTTGCTAAAACATTTTTATTTTCAAAAATTACCGAATATAGCTAGCACTGTAGAAGTACACATCTGAATAAGTCACTCCAAGGTTTTATAATCAATGGAGAGAGAAAAACAATTTTAGTTGTAATCTGTCTGACCTTTTCAGACATCTATTTCATATTGATCTGTATTGCATGCTACAAGCACCTCTTTCTTTCTATTTACTGTAAAGTGAGTCTGCAGCATATTTACATTTGCATATATATGTACTGTTAAACATTACCATATTATCGTGTACTATGTCAGTCATAGTAGATACAAATTATTTCCCCACAGAAAAACTGTGCCCACTTTAAAAAGAATTGTCAAAGATGAAGAAAAAATCCTGAGAAACTTGGAAAATAATTAGTATTTTGATAAGTCAATAAAACATAATCTTCCAAAAGGTTTGTTTCTTTTATTGATCAGCTTGATGGTATGTTTCAAGACTTTTATTAACCAAAATGTTTTTCCAGCCACTGAAAACCCATATTAAAAAAAAAAAGTATTTTTGGCAAAAATAAAAATATGCCACAGCAGTTTCAAATTTAAATTTAGTAAAAATTACATTGGGAGACAGTATTGGGAGAAAGTATTAAAGCTTTTAAGAGAAGCAATATGTCATTCTGGTTGTCATAAAAATTGTGTAAATGAAAATGGGTAATTTTCATTAAATATTATAATGTGTAAAACGGTGTCTGGTCACCATTTTAAAAAATTATGTCTTTTACAAAAACCAACCAACCAACCAAACAAAAAACAAGGAGGAATCAGGATTTTTGAGAATGATTTTGCAGTTGCTATATAATTCTTGGGAATTTAGGAGATGGAATAATAGCTGCGTTACCACTTTTTTATTCCTGGAATCATTACATTTTCAGTTTGCTTAGTACTACTGCACATATTGTGTGGGGATAGAGGAGGGATTTTTGAGTACAATTAAAATGGGGGAAGGAGAAACAGTCTCATCTAAAAATACAACAATGTAGAGAAGACTGAGGATCCTCCTTCTTGGAGGATAACTATAATTAATGGTTATCGTTTTCTTCAGTAAATTCCCCCCCCCCTCCCCAATGAAAAAAATCACTGTAGTTCAAAAGAACAAGAAAATAAAATTATTTTCTCACAGAAATCCCAAACCCTTCATTACATTTTGGGCTGAGCACGATTTATCTAAAAGTTCTAATCCTTTTGTTATATTTCAGTTTATTGAAAGGTTGCCTACAATGCCATTTGAAAATGAAAAATCCATGTATTTTATTAAAAATACTCAAAATGAATTTTCATCTGTCTTAATTTCCTCTTATGTTTTTCACTGTAGTCAGACTGAAATTGCTTTTGGTATGGAGTTACCAAATCTATATTTATCAATGAAAAAAAAAAAAGACTTTCTTTCTTTTAAAGATCTGTTCAAAGATCTGAAGATGCACAATCTGGCTTCAGAACAAACAAACAAACAAACACACAAGAAAACATGTAAAATATTTCATAAATCATTAAATTTCAAATTAAGCCAGCTTTATTTTGACATTTCTTGCAATGTTTTTAGAATATAAAGGTCTTGTGTGGCCTCTTGAAAAACAAGATTGATATCTGACAGACACAATTTCTTTTGGAACTTAAGATGTATGAATTTAGGTACCTGCATGCAGGTAACTCCATGGGCATCTCATGGGTGAGGTAGGGATTTAGTTCAGTTCCTTGAACATAGATGTTTGAGCAATTTCAGATGGAGAGGGCTAGAAGAGTAGACAGGGTGGCACCTTCTGGAAAAGGCAGCTGGAAACCTGGTGCAATAGCCTAAGGCTTCTCAAATGGCTCTAGATGCCATATATCTGAGCAACTGAATAGGTCTGTAGGAATCTACCTGTAGGATTCATCTCTCCATGGGTGACACCAGACACACTGATTAGGAGGTTCAGCCACTGATGTGTAGGCACCCAGTGCTTTTTGAGTCTTGAGGATATCCCAGTGGAGTCCCACCTCAGAATCCAAAAAAGCAAAAGTCTCCAAGACCTCCTATGCTGTTTTACCAGCCCAGTGCAGTCTCAAATGCACCATTGTTTTCCAGACATTATCAGGTATCTGTACACAGATAATTGCCTCCTTCTCTACATATCCACAGCAGAAGTGGAAGAAGCTTAGACACCCAGCTCTTGTGTCGATATTTACATGAGGGAGTCCTGATCTGAAGCAGAATCTTCTTGACTAGTTCATGTTTTTATTTTTTTTCCTTGTTAGTCACAAAATCAAATGATGTTTATAAATAATGAAAAATAAACTCAGTACTTGAAAGGCATTTGAAAGTATGTTGTAATAGTGACATAGGTAGAACACCCCATTTACAAGTACATTGAACATGTTAGCTGCATGAAGGATTGGTTCAGATTAGAGCTTGAAATCCTTTAAGGAAGTGATGCAGGCTGAATTTACTTATGTGTGTGGCTTTGAAGCACTGTTGTGAGCAATAAGTATCACCATTTGTGAACTCACCTTTCCCTCTGCTTTGCCACATCCTCAATGCTTTTAGCTTGTGCTCCACAGGAGGACTCCCTTGGGCAAAATGAATCTGCACACAGCTAGATCCAACAGTGTTATGTGTAAGGCATAACACATTTAAACCTGTGCTATGTCTTCAGAGCCCCACAAAATAGAATTAACACATTGGGAAGCCATGCTGTTATTCTTATTTTGACAACGTTCTTATTATTGTATCCTACTAATCTGATTTTCAAAGATTTATACATTATTTTTTTATACATTAATCCCTGCAACTATGCTTGAAAAGCCCATGCCATAAATATCACATGGCTAATGCACGTGCCAGTGGCAGACAAAATTTACAAGAAACAGACAAACCTTAGAATAATAATTTCATTATATCACCCTTATAAATCTTCCCAGCTGTTCTGACAGTTTAATTACAAAGTGACACTTCCAGTCTTACAGTACTGTGGCCTGTGTAATAGATCATTTCACTTAATACATGTTATGACTCTGGCTACTGTAGAGGAGACATTTTACAATCCATCTCCCTTACTAAGGCAGAAAGTCAACAAAAGATTAAATATTATAACTATGAAATTCAATATGAAACTGGGGCAGTTCTGAATTTATCACATCACGCATACATGCAAAACACACCCATTGCAATGAAGTCTCCTGTGCTTGGGCATGACATGCTTTCAGTGGGTGGGCATGGGTCAGAATGTACTGTCAGACACCTGGTCCCCTTCTCCCCCTTTTTCTCTTAATCTCTCCCTCTCTCTCTCTTTTAATAATTAAGGGTGGCAAGAGGTGGCCAGCTTTGTATTGTCTTACACACACTCCAGTTTTCCAGTATCCCATGCAAGCTTCTCTGTGGAATACAGGTATGGGCTGAACAGCCCAGGGGTGAGAAGTAGGTGGTCACTTCTGGAGCTGTTTAACTTGAAAAGAGGTAGTTCCTGAAATCTGTATGTAAATGACAGAAGCTTCAGAATAACCCTGCTGAGAATGTTGTAGAAAAGGGACTAGGAAGGAAATCTGACTCAGGAATAAAAAGTGTGACTTGTTTTCAGTCTAACACAATCTTAACATAATTACATTAAGGCAGTTTGAAAACTGCAAGAAAATCAGGGGGTTAGGACAGTTTGCTGCAAACAGTGACATCAGAATGTCAAAACGAAAATGAACAAATACTATTAATTATAGGAGTAACTGCAGTCCTAGCATGGGATTTCTGGGGTCTGTTCTTCATTTAGGCACATATGAAAATTCACAGTAATTCTAAGGCAGACAGTTTAGCTGTGATCCATTACACATCTATACCTCTTCAAATCTACCTACAGAGCTCTAGTTATTTATCCTGTAGATTTTCATAAGAAATCATCACTGTCCGAGTAAAAATATCATCTTTGATCTCCACTTTGCAATGTCTTTCACTATAAACCTAGCACTGCTGCAGCAGGAAAAGCTGCACAGCTTTTCTGAAGAGAGTTGTTTGCAAAAATAGATGTTTTGGAGGGAGGTCAAGCTGATTTCCATGGACAGAAACTTTCAAAGTGGTGGCTTAGATGCCAGAAAAGTTCTGCTTTCCTATCAGCCAATCCTTGTTTCAGCTCCATCTTGTTACATTCCCTGTGCTTTTTTCATCTTTGTTGTTATTGTCAAGCTTTAAAGGCATGTGACTAAGTCAGAAATATGAATGTTGCAATTAACATCAACTTGTGTGCATTCTCTTTTGCAAAGATGAAACTGTTTTGCAGATGTCTCAGGACATGGAATTTTTAGATGATGGCTTTAACCCCAGCCTACCAAGCAGTAGTTTATAAGCTGTGAAATGTTATCAGGCTGTAATAGAGCTATCCATTATTTTGCTCAAAAACAGAAGCAGCCCTCCCCACATTGGATCATTTCTTCTAGCTATTAATTCTATTAGCATACGTCTTGGTTATAGCATTAACATTGTGTGACACAAAGTGGTATCCAGAATTAACGAGCAACAAGGCAGTTATGACTTCAATTTCTGGGTCGCTGATTTTTTCATTGTTTTTAATTTGTGAAATTTGAAGGCAAAAAAAGAACATTATGGCCTCTGGCCATCAGCTTTACTTTTTGTTTCTCTACTTACTTCTACTGAAAGGTTCATATTTTCTATCAATGAACCCATAAAGTTCTGTACATAAAGGAACCCGTCGCAAAATCAGCTCCATATGGACAGACCATATGTGCACACTGAGTCCCACTGAAGTAAACTATAGTTAGCATTTTTTATTTCTGCTATAGCAACATGCGTTTATCCCTAACCATGTACCCTGTTGTGCTAGGCACTGTATAGACAAAGAGAAAAAGTCAATCTTCCTGCTAGCAGAAGGACCATCACAATGCAGATACAGTGAACTCTACAAACCATAATGGTGGCAGACTAGATTGATAAATGGTACATATCTTTATTATTCCACTATATTCAATAAAAGCATCATAATGTTACGATTCCTTTTGATGTGCAGCCCTCTAGAAGGGCTCACTCTATTTCTTTTCTAGATATAAATCCTAAATGATCTTTCCTGCTGTCTATGAGGTCACACATATGTGTGTTGAGATTAGAATGAGACATAGTTTTGCACACAGGGCTTTTCTACAGAGGGAGCCCACTGTGAAATAAGGAATACTGTGAATGAGTATTGCATTAATAATCTTGCAGGAGTTCACTCCTTTTTGAAAGCAGAATTAATCACCTTTTTGTCATTATGCACTAAACAAGTCCATGTGGACAGAGAGTATAAAATACCCATTTCCCTTTAAATTTATGCCTAATATTGCTTTGCAGACTTTCCCCCTGTAGAAAAACCTTGTGTAATGACAGCCAAATCAAACTCAAGGTTAATTTTCCAAAATCTACATTTTCCTGGCAAATACTTAGATGTGACATGCAAAGAATTATGCTCATCCAACAGGCTTGTCTCTCTTAGGAATGTTATAGAGATGGCAGAGAAAAAAAAAGAGGGAAAGGTAAATGTACATACTTTCTGATTGGCAGATCTGCACAAGATTTCACAATCAGGTTCTTTCCAAGTAGGTCACAGTTATATTGCAAGCTGTTTGCATGAAAAGCAGTGTTGGGTAAAAATCTAGAAACTAAAGATTAAAAATAAGATGCAAACCCTTTAGAGTTATTATAATGCCTCATTAAGCCATTTATCTGGGACTGTAGTAGATTCTCTATTATTTGAAATCTTTAAATCAAGTTTGGAATGCTTTCAGGAAGAGATGCTCTTGCTTAATCCAAAGTTACTGGCTTTACTTACAGAATTTCCGGCTGAGATTCTCTGACCTGTACTATGCAAGCAGTCAGGTTAGATGATTGTAATGGTCCCTTCTGGCCTTAAAATCTATCAATTTATTAGGCAACCCGCTGTAAAGCTGTGATGCAGAGGCAATTTACATCAAGATCTGAAGAGCACTTAAATTAATTGTTTCATTAAAATCCATTTGAATGCTTTTACATCTTGATGCACGCTGCTTCTGGGTGCCTTGCAGATTTTATTAGGAGATCTTCAGCCCAAAGAGCCTATTATGATTGCCTGGCCTGACTTCTGCATTATGCAGGCCGTAACACAGTGTTCTTGGGGAATGCATGCGGTGAGGAGCCCTGACATCACGTCTAGTACCCGTGGGTGGTTCTCTGGCTACCGCTAGGAGGTGCTTCCCAACGGCTCCGCTCATTACTCTTGTTGGCATCATGAGGAATGAGTTCAGTACTGTGTGGGAGAGCATTTCAGATCTTTCGTACACCTACAGCTTTATGCCAAAAATAAGATGCAATCATTTGTTTCCTAGGTGATAACTGCACTGAGCATGCGTGGTCCTTGCTGTCTCTAAAATGGTGAAGTATGTTATCAGCTTTCTTGTAGTGCTTTTGAGGCAACGTATCAAACAGCTTTTACTGCAGAACAAACGGCTTGCTGATTACGTACATGTAGAAAAATGTATTGAGGTTTGCATCTCAGTACTCATTCTGGGCAAAAGTCATTTTTTCTGTTTGTTTATTTTTTTATTTTTTATTTTTTTCTGTGACAAGTGAAGAGAAGAACCAGAAAGAAAACACAATTACTAGGTCTCTAAATGCTAAACGACCTTTTACATGTTCTTTCTCAATAATCCATCTGAAGCTGTAGCTGTAAGAAGGTGCAGAGATTCCAACCTTGTGTTCTCATGCAGACATTGGAAGCTCATCAGAGCAGAACATCCATGTGTGTCTTTTATCTCTAGAGTATCTGAATGTCAAAAATCCATCAAGATGTTTGCTTTACACTACCATCCTTTGCAGTAGACAATAAAGGGTAATATAACAAGTATAAACAAACTTACTGTTCTGATGGAATTTTTTGAGTTCATTCTTTTATTTACAGTATATTCAGTATCTGTAAGTTTTGAATATATACAAAGAGTTTCTGAACTCTTGAAATGCTGTATTTCATTTATTAACTTTTACTTCATTATTGTTTGCAATTGTTATCTGTATAGGTTCTTATTACAAAATGTATTTTTTTACTGTAAAATCTATTCAAAACCTTTTTTTCTTGGAAAAATAAATTTGTGTAATTAACATCTTCTTATGGGGAAAACCAACCAAACAAGAAAAAAACAACCAAACAAAATACTAAGAAGCAATCCTTTAAAATCATCTTGACTGAACTAGGAGGTCTAGAAGAAGAATTCTAGATGAATTTTTTCTATGGAGTTATGAACTTTGAGCTATGAAGCAAAGAGAAAAAGCTGGCGCACCAAAAATCACATAGAAAAATGTAATACAGTCAGAAACCAACTCTGGATCTACCGTGTCCTCCATACAGATTTAGCTTTGGACGGTAGACAGTTGACAACAGCTCAATACTTTTAGGAAAGATATTGTGAGACTGACAGATTGGGCTCAGTGTTCTGTCTCCATTAAAGGGAACCCCTATATGAAAATGTTTTTTGGGGGGATCAGAAATTCTTGAATTCTTTTACTTTGTGTTCATTGAAAGGGATAATCAGGGATGACCATTGCTGTACATTCTATTTCAATTAAGGCAAAAAGTAAAGTAAAACTAATAAAACTATTTTTTTTTCATGATTAATCGTAAGCAACATGGTCAAACTAATGGGATTACAATAGCAGAACATGTTTACAGTCTTAGCTTTGGAAGATGAAGTTTGCTGATTTAATCTATGGATATTGTCATCCTGATTATGAGCAAGAGCCTAATTCCANTCCTGATGTCTAACCTAAACCTCCCCTGCCTCAGCTTGACACCATTGCTGCGGGTTCTATCACTGATGATTAAGGAGAATAGGTCAGCGCCTGGCCCTCCACTCCCCCTCGCAAGGAAGTTGTAGACTGCGATGAGGTCTCCCCTCAGCCTCCTCTTCTCCAGGCTGAACAGGCCAAGTGACCTCAGCCGCTCCTCATACGTCTTCCCCTCTAGGCCCTTCACCATCTTTGTCACCCTCCTCTGGACACTCTCCAGCAGTTTTACATCCTTTTTGTACTGCGGTGCCCAGAACTGCACACAGTACTCAAAGTGAGGCCGCACCACCTCATGAAAGAATTCATGAATTCAAGAAAGATTCATGCTTTCTTGTCTAACTTCTTAGATAAAGGTTGGACTGATCTCTGTGCCATCCTGTGACTGGTGAAGTGAGGTTGAACTCCCAGTTCCATAAATTGAAGATGTACTAACTGCTTCTGTCTTTTGATGACCATGGGGACTTTTATTTGCACTAGCCACATCTGATGTATGTATGTGTGTGTGTATTGGGGAAGAATCTCTTGTTTATTTTCTAAGGGTCCATTTGAACATTTTTTATTTCGTACTTTGGCAACAAAAGTTTCCAAAAGCCGTGTCCCCTCTTCCCCCCCAAGTAATCATAATTGGAAGATTGAAAGATTGACTGTTTAATGTCCCCACGAAAATCACAGAAATGATATGAAACTGAGGAAAAGATGAGCTCTAAAATACGTAGAGCTAACTACTTCTCATCTTGTTTTTCCACTCAGATCAAAATTCTGATTATTTTAACAGGTTCAGGAGAAGGTCACACAGCAAGATGATAATCTGCAGGGCTTTAGAATAGTAGCAAACCCATAAAACTTAATTTACACGGACAGATGTAATATTAAAACCCCAGAGGACTGCAGTTTACAGGGCTTCAACAGAGCAAAGTTCTGTGTTTTAGATCACATGATTTTTGAAAAAAGAATGTGGTTTGTTTAATTATATCTTAACATTGCATCTTGGCATGAAAAGCGTTGTAGAAAAAATAATGGATCTATATCACAGAAGCCCAAAGTGAGGTGAGATAAATACTGCTTATCAGTTCAATTGACCTGGTAGCATGCTTAGTTACTATGCTGAATTGTAGGGACAAAGCCTTAAATATTTTGATGGCTAAAGTGATTTTCCTAATGTTATTTTAAAACTCTCTCATATGTTGTAGAAATAATCTTAGAATAACTTGCTTCTGGCTACAGGAATAATTTGTTTTCAGTCAACACAAGCAACAAACTTGTTATCTTTGGAAAGAATTTCTTGAATAGACTCACAAAGATAATATGGCAATGTATATTCTTTGTCTTCTTTAAATTAGCAAATCATTACCAAATCAATTGTACTATCTTCAGTTGCTTCACAGTCTTCCTCCACACATAACTCTTGTTCTTTAGATCCATTTCTTGCCTGAGATTATTAATGGGTATTTCTGGAGAATTCACAGTTCTCCTCTTGCTACTAAAAGAATAATGTCAATAGTGTCAATCTCAAAGACAGGCTGCAAAAGCTCTGTGTTCAAAACTGAAAAAAAAAATAAAATCTAGACTGATTTATTTTGTGCAATTGTTTCCCTCATTGTATCAACAAAGCTTTTGCATCCTTGGTTTCAAAACTGTTAAACTCCATGTAAGCAAATTCATGGTGCTTTATCTGGAAACAAAAGAACAGTGTCAAGAAAGCAGAAGTAGTACTGGTATTCCTAAAAAGCAATCTGAAACTGTTTAAGGGAAAAATACAAGCATCACCTCAGAACAAAGCTGTCTGCTCAAACTTGGTCTTAACAAACTAATTGACCATATTATGAGAGTTGTTTTTCTCCCTCCACTGTGATTAATAGACCAGTGGACAAAGCAAGGTTTCGAGGCCACTTTGTGTATGAACTTTGACTTGCTGAGTGAAAGTTGTGGGTTGTTTTATTTTTCTGTACAGCATAAGGTTTTATCTCTGCTTAAAGCAATACTGCTTTGCTTTTTTTTTACAATAACATATGCATAGTTGTTATGGCGGTTTAGACATTGCAAGTAACCAACTGGCTATTTCCTATGTCATGTCCTCCAGCCACAAGAGATGAAGCTGTTTCTCTCTCTCAGATCAGGCCCTTTATTTTACTTTGTTTTCATTTATTCACTGGGTACTGGCTGAGGACCAATCAAGAAACCATCTGCCTGTGTGGGAATAAGTATTTTTCTTTCTTAGCACAGGCTTTGGATATTATATAATGTAAACTAGGCATGTGTTCTTCTTACTTCAGCTTCCCATCAGGTAAGTAGGGTATGGCAGATTTTGACTACTTCATTTTTAAATTTATTTATTTTTTAACCAAGAAACTACCACCTTTAGGAAAAGTGTAGGAAGTAGGGAGTGCACAACTCCTCTACAGTAAAGATATTTCCTTCATGTAACTATATATACACTGCCTTATATAAGCATCCAGTAAATGTAAATTATGAGAGTTTTGTTGACATATTCAATATTTTCTTTTCCCATTACCGTCATCAGCGTGCTCTCATTGGCATGATAAAAACGTCTAGCCTTTTCTAGGGATCTCCTAGAAAACTTGGAGAATTTACTGTAGTTTTCTAATATCAGAGTAATAGATCTGTACTAGTATTTTTAGATGGAAAAAAGAGACTGTCTCCTTCTACCAAAGCACAGGTTAAGCAAGAAGGGTTTCAATGTTCCCTTACTCTTTCTTTACATTTTTTAAAATTCTACTGCCCTCAGAGATGACCCAAATGCCCATCCATCAACCTTTCTTCAGCCAGCTCCAAAAGGGACCCGCCGCTGGCCAGAGCCCAGCCAGGGAGCGACGCTGGTTGGGCCTCTGGGAGAGCAGATTGAAGGAAGGGAAAATCTGCTGGGCAACAGCAGCTGGGAGAGAGGCGTGAGACATGAGAGAGAAACAGCCCTGCAGGCACCCAGGTCAGTGCAGAAGGAGGGCAGGAGGGGCTCCAGGCGCCGCAGCACAAGTTCCCCTGTGGCCCGTGGAGAGGCCCATGGTGGAGCAGGCCGTCCCCCTGCAGCCCATGGG
>VXAA01003755.1:88543-105780 GCA_013399115.1 Anseranas semipalmata | reverse complement strand
TTTTTTTTTTTTTTTATGTAGGGTCACCCGCATTTCTGCAAATTTCGGTAGTGAAGTCTGTCTATACCCCAGACTCCCATTTCAATGCCTCCATTCTGATTGCCTTTAACTAAGATCCTCACATATCAGTTTTAAATCTTTTTTCAAGTCCACCGGAATCCTTTGGTGGAAAACGGTGATGGTAGTTGCCTCTGAGACGGTAGCTAGACCTAGCTAAGCTACACTTAAAGATATTGAAAATAACAGAGGAAAACAGAAGAAATCACATAAACGTCATCATTTTGAAAATTGATTTTACAAAATTAAAAATGTTTATAACAAAATAACTTCATAGAGACCTTGAATAATAGGAATAATAATTTTATTCACAAAGGTAAAATGTAAGTCAAATTTCCTCAGTTGGAGTTACTGACCCTGAATGAGTTCTATTGCTGTGAAAGTTCTACTACTCATTTTGGCAAATACTGCCACTTTAGACATGAAATTCACTCTTTGGAAAGAGCAAAGACGAAATTAAGGGGAGAACACTTAGAACAATTCCATAGAGTAAATTAAAAAATTTATGTTAGTTTTTTATTCAGATGTTCAGCAAACTGATTTCATTCTCATAAATAATGATTTTTAGGCAAATCTGAGGGCATCTTTTAGTTGCATCTGACACACCCCACTATTCATTTAAATCTCTGTAGATACGTACAAGTTTGTAATTCTCTTTTACACTCTTCTTGCATGCATTCTTCTCAGAGGTCTGTATTCTGGTCTTCCTCTCACATGTCCTGTTTTCCAATAAGGGGCAAAAGTGACAGACCAAGCAAGGACATATTGACACTTTCAGTCGTGGATTCTAAATCTAAATCTGCAGGCATAAGAATCCTTACCCAGGGACTGCATAATGCTGAAGGAGTTTCACAGCCAGGCTCAGTCTGGGATTTCTGAGTCTTCCCAGATACTAAGAGCTGGGCCACTTCCTTGCACAGAACTAGAACAGTCTTGGCAGCGTTGGGCATTTCAGTTCCTCATTTACACCTACGCACAGCCAAGAGCCAAAAATTACTCATAGATTCCTTAAATGCGCACCAGCATAACACAGATATCCCTATGAGGAATAGGTACCCCTCAGAATCCATGAAGAGAAGCAGGCACATCTTAATGCCTCTTTCTTCATCATCCTAAAATAAATGTTTAAGGTAGGTCAAGTGAAATGCACACTACAGAAGCCTATTTCCCTGTATTTAGTCTAAAGAGAACATGAAGTTTATATGCAAATCTCTACCAATTAGACATATGAAGCCAGACCCTCACATTTCTTGAGGTTTGAAGGGCAACACCAAATGAGGATTCTGAGAGTAGCACCTTTATTACACACTGGCAGAGTAGTATCTTCTTTCACAATGTGTTGTATAGCATATTTGCACCTTTTTACTCTCCTTTTACATAGTTGACTTGCCATTAGGATACTTTCCAGGGAAGCAAGAATAATTATCTTGATTTTAATTATGTCGGGAACTATAAGCATGCTAGATTATTCCCACCTTGCTCTATCTTCTCCACTTTGCCTAGTAGGGACTAAATATTATTGTATTGATTAGAATATATATATATATATATATAAATACAAGCACATCATATCCTTGTTATTGCTATTATTATTATTAAGCTTATATTACAGATGACTTTGTAAAAAAGCAGCACCTAGCTCATCTTGGCCAATACAATATCACCATCTTGTCCACACTCTGTCTTTGATTTTGCCACCAGCGTTCCACAGGTTTATTAATTCTGGAACTGAGGAGAATTCAAAATGATATTCCTTTAGCCTCATTGTTTTCAGTCTTAGAATGGTGGAGTGGTTAGTATGCTCTTTGGAGATACTGATTATACCTGGGGACTTCTTCATACTCTTTTTGCCCCTGCAATTTTCTGCATGCATGAGCTCCTCAGAGTGCAGTTTCAGAGCATGTGCAGCTTTGCCCAGTGTGTTAGAGTCTATAGATGCTACAGCTGCAGAAATAATGAATGTTACTAGAGGAGGGCTTAGAAAATGTAGTCATTATGTTTCCTCATCCAGGTACTGATATATTTATTTATTACGGATGATGTTGCAAATTGGTACAGGAAGCTTTCATTTTATTTACTTTTGAAACAGTGTCAAAATAGAAGGGGAAATTTCCTGGTAGGGAAAAAAATAATTACCAGCCGTCGAAAAGACAGTGACTACTTTTATGGGTTCTGTAAGATGTTTGGTAATGAAAGGAAAGGAGGATAGAAAGGAAGAAAGCAAAGGAAAAGAGCCTTTTATGTATTTGCATTTATAGGGAACCTGTTTAAATGGTCAATGAGAGGCATTAAGAACGTAAGTGCCATGGCCACCCCCATCCATTCTGTTTGCCTGTTTTAATCTTTGATCCAGCTGCTCCAAACATCTGGCACAGTGAACTCTGACTCTGGGCTCTGATTCATGGGGAGTCCTTGGGGATATGTGTGTGGGAGCTGCTTTGCATCCGGTGGCCCTGCATCCGTGCGAATCAGTGTGTTCTGCTGGTGCAGGGATCATCTCCCTCACCTGCTGTGGCCACCCACCAGCATCCCAGCCAGCTGGGTGTCTCCATTGCCAATGAGAGGTGGCTGCTTTCTGACTCCCTGATCACACACATGGTCCCTGGGAGGCAGAGAACTGCTGTGACAGCCCAGCAAATCAAAGGCATCTCCACTCTCCCCAAATCCCTCTGACATTTCTTCTTTCCAGGAATGCTGTGCACTAGAATTCCACTTTGCCTTTGGTCTCACCTTCCCGTTCTACAGACACTTCCCTCCCCTCCTTTTTCTGATCTGTGCCTTCTCTACAGGTATCTGTCCCCTATTTTAATCTGTCTCCAGCCTCCTGAGTTTCTAGTAGTTTCACAGCTCATGCTCTAGTTGGTGGGAAGACGATGTCTGAGAGGAACATGGGTGTGGGGTTGAAGAAGAAGGATGCTCCTTCCTCATCACCTGACCACTAGCAGGAGTGGGAAGCCCCCGGTAACTAGTGGGCTCTCCCCTCTCATCAAACCTCCCTCCCTCCCTTTAAGAAGCAACGCAAAGGCCCTTGGAGCTGCGTAGTGGGAACAAACAGCCAGAGCCACATGCACACACGCTCACGGTGCCCTCTGCTTTAAGGACTGGCTGCTGCCAGGGCTTCAGTGGCTGCAGAAGCCAGGAAATCTGGGGAAAGATATGAAGCAGGTGCCGGCTGATGGGCTCCCAGCCAGTTCCAGGCTGGGACTGAAGGAGGATGTGAAGGAGAAAAAGGCCAGGCTCCACACCTGGTAAGCACATATCCTTCACCCCTTGGGATGAAAGGAGCGGTCAAGCTGGGACTCTGGTGGTAGAGAGACAGCAGTAAAGGGATCACAGGGGATTAGGAACATGGATGGAGCCATAGCAGGACTATCCTTCTCCCCCTGCTCCCCAACAACTTTATCAAAGTTACCTGGGCTGGGTAGAGGTGCAGGGGAGGACATGGAACAGCTTGGATGTGTCAATGCAGTCACCCTGGGGGAGCCACATCAAGTAGCGGCAAGGATTTGGGTCATTCAGTATTCGTTTAAAAAAACAAAAAAGATAATATTTTAAGCAGCAACCCAAAGAGGGGGGAACCAGCAGGGAGTGCCAAGCTGTGGTGCAGCGGCAGAGAATGGCTGTTAATTCTCGAAAATGGATGCACAAGCTAATCCTCCCCTGCAAATATAGCCTCATAAATGGTCGGACCCAGCAGCCTTTTAAATGCCAGATCAGCTCTTACTTAAATGGCATTTTGCTTTATTATTTATTTATTTTTATTTTTATTTATTTATTTACTAAGAATAGCTTTGAATAAAGAGATGATCTCTGGTCCGGCATCGTGTTGCAATGGTTTGTTGTTGTTTGCTGCTTCTGCAGCAGGAGTGCTGGGAGGTGATGAGTTTGTCAGGGCTCACGCTACCTAGGACCCCTCACACACACACACGCGTACCCACACCCCCACACCCCCACAAAGCCATCGTGCCCGACCCTGTGCTGGGGGTCCCTGCTCACCCCGGGCAGAGGAGCAGCTGGTGAGAGAGGAGCGGGATGGCAGAGTGTGAATGAGAGCAGGAGCTGGGGTGTGTAGGGCTAAGACGTGAGAGGGAGGAGGAGAGAGGGATGAGGGAAGCCTTGGGAAGATGCAGGGATGCTGGAGGAGAAGGTAAAGCCTCGGCTGGCTCCGAGAGGGGAGGGCTAACCGAGGAAAGGTGCATGCGTGAGGACCTCGTAGTTTGCAGGGGAGAGAAGCGCTGAGGGTTTTTTTGGGGGAGGGTGGGGAAGCAGAAGGGATGAAGGGCACAAGGTAGGCAACGAGGAAACCCGCCCGTGGGTCTGCAGGAACGGGCCAGGGATGCTGGCTACGGAGCCAGGGGGCTGGCAGGGAACGGCACCGCCCGGGGGTCCAGGGAGCCCCGGGGGGGTCCGGAGGGGAAAGAGCTCGGCAGGAAGGGGGGGTGGGGGCTGAGGGTGGCACCTGCCGTGGGGAGGAGCGGGGGAGAGGAGCAGAGGGGCACATCCCTCCGGCGGGGCCGGCGGCCCCAGCTGCCCCTGGCCGGGCACCGCTCCTCGTCTCGCCGCGCCCGGTGCTGTCCCCCTGCAGCCGAGGCAAGGGGCTAGGGGCGGAGAGGGCAAGTTGCCCTTGCAGTGGCAAGCAGCCGCCCCTTTGCGCTTGTATCGCTGTAACCTGTGTGCGTGGAGGGGGTCGCTGCTCTCGCATCCCCCTCTCTCCCCTTGCCAAGGAGCAGCAGGCAGAGCCCAGGGCTGGCAGGCTGCTCGGTTTCCTAGAGGGATCTGTGCCACTTGGTGGCACCAAAAAGTTGCGCTGAAGCCCGGCGCTCGCCCTGCGAGCCCCCTGCCCCCCTGCACCCCCTCTCCCGTACCCCGCAGGTGCAGGAGCGGAGCCCCCGGGCCGCTTTGCAGCGCGGCCCCCGAGGGGACGCGAAACTTTGGCGGAGTGAATTCGCTAAAACCCCGCTGAGATTGCAGGGGTGAACTCTTCCCCGCGACTCGGTTTAAAACAGACCCTCCCGAAGAAGGTATCGCTTTCTCTCTCTTTTTTTTTTTTTTCTCCCGAGTGATGCTGTTCTGAGCCGAACGCCGCTTCCCTGCTCGCAGGAAAGGGGTGGTGCGGGAGGGAGGTGTCCGCTTAACGGGGAGACTTTGCAACCTCCCGAGCACCTGGAGAGATTTCTCTGCGGGGCAAAATGCAGGATTAACCCCTTATAAATGCACAGAGGGTGCTGCCGTGTATAAGTGAGGAGGGGCTGAGGTGTTGAAGCAGGTGGGTCAAGCTGCAGCAAGTATTTAGGAAGACCAAGGCTGTGGTGGCAGAGAGCAAAGACCCATCTGTTGTTTCATTGTTTGTTTGTTTATTCCTCCTCCTCACGCCTCTCGCTCCCCCTCCTCCCCCCCTTAAATCCAGGGACCATTCACGCCTTTTGCAAATTAGACTTGGGCGATGCTGAGAGAGCAGCGTGTTGCATGGCGTGTGTGTGTGTGCATGCATGCGCGGGGGAAGGATTCTCGGTCCTCAGCATTTGCCTGTGATCAGAAGAAAACAGGATGTGCCCATAGCTGGAGGAGTGACAACACTAGCCGAGTGGGGCTCACCTGCTGGTGATCTTTGCAGAGGCATTTGAGGATTATTCAGCTCCAGAAGGTCTGTGCGAGGAATGCTATCTCTGCCGTGGCTGAAAATAGGAGGTGCCTACCTCTGCCCGTCTTGATTGCTGCCACCGAAAGGACTGCTTTGCCGCCACCGCAGGGAGAAGCGATTGCTACCACCGACAAGGTAATGCTGCGGGGTGGGAGAAGGGATTTATGAACCCCCGGTTGCGGACAGAAACCCTGTGGATGCAGGAGGAACTCTTTCCCCTCCCTCCCTTCTTCCTGCTATTGCTCCGTGCCCTGGTTGCCGGAGGACAAGCAAGGCTACTGAGGGGCAAGCAAACCAGCCTGTGGGGCACACCTCCAGAGGCTGCTGGGGCATCGGCAGGTTAGGGCACCGGAGGGCAGTGGGCACTGACCCCTCCTGAGGAGTGGGGCGTATGTGGGGCAGAAGGAGATTGGGGTACTGCAATACCTGGGCTTGGTGGTGTGTGTGATACATCCCTTCCATTCACCGGTGGGGATTTGCCTTGCCAGAAAGGGAGAATGGAAACGGGATGTATTTGTTTTCCAGAGACAGCCAGGCTTGGCTCAGCGATAGACTTTTCTGTGTGACCTTGGGACAAATCACTTTGGCTCTGCTCGGCAACTCCCATCTGTTCCTTATTTAATAATTGGAGCTAATGTCTTTGCGTGTAAAAATGATTCCTTAAGGATTGAGTGTGATACCACTAGGGAGACGGAGACCTAAGAACCAGTGTGTATGCACACGTATACGTGTGTATTCACAGCCACATAGTTGTAGCAGCGCAGGTAGCTATTCTGGGAGTTAACCTTGTCCAATAGTTTCCTCTACGACCCAGCTCTATGTATCTAATATATTTGTAAGAAAAAGTGGTTCTGCAAAGCAACTGTGACCACTGTCGGAATTTTTACCACTGGTTGATTTTTAGGCTATTTTTTTCCCCTTTCCCTAAAAACCTCCCGCGAGGTGAGCGTTGGTGCAGGCGCTGCTCAGCACCACGGACAGCACCGGCAGCGCCGGGGACAGAGCGGGGCCGGCGCCCGCCCCGCCGCCGCCTGCAGCCCTGTGGCCGCAGCCCGCGGCAGCGCTGCCCCGCACACCGGGGTCCTTCGCTCCGGTGCTGCCACTGCCATTCGACCTCCTCCCCGAGGAGGGCTTTCGGGTGGGGAGGTGTGGCTGGGAGCGGGGGGCGACCGGCCGTTTGTTTCTTCTAGCCCTGAAGACAAAGCGGGAGGACCATCTCGAAAGCAGAGTGGCAGAGGGCTGTCTTGAAAATACATCACTTTAAGCAAACCTGAAATGGGAAAGTGCATAAAGGAGTTAACTGCTGTGTCCTTTTCATTTGTTGACTTTATTATTATTATTATTATTACTACTGTATTCCTAAACATTTCTAGCACACGCTAACATTTTGCGCATTCTCAAAGACTTTAACGACATGCTAATATTTATGTTATGTGATCAGGGATGCCAGTGTTAATCACTATTTCAAATGATCAGAGAATATTTCTTGTGTCTGTATAGGTCTTTGTCATTTTATTTGCCAACTTGTGCATGTTTTTTTTTTTTTTTTGGTATAGTGGTAGTACTGGAATGCCACTCCAATGCTACTCTTGTTGTGACTTGCTAGAAGATGTTTTTTGGAATTGCTATTGCTTTTCCTTGATCACTTCCTACAGATCATATAGTTTTGCTAATTAATAAAATGTCTAGGATTACAGCTGAAATCACACCAGAGCTATTAGTTTCTGCATCATGTAGTATAACAGGTTTTTGGTAATAGCAGTAATAAGTAGTATATTTAGCACAATTGCAGGGATCATTGCAAGTTTTGCTGTGATGTTAAGCACCTACACATTAAAAATAATAATAATAAAAAATCATTAACCAGAAAGTCTGTGTGTGTGTGTGAGAATATGGGGAATAACTTCCTGGGATTGCTAAGGATTTTGCTGACAATTATAGAATTCTGTTTATTATCTATGAAGGCATGCATGAGATCAGCCCACTAGTATGTTATTTCCAGTGGCTGCTCTGACCAAATGGTTAGAATTCTTCTGTGCTGCTTAGTTTCCTTCTATTTCTAAGTGGAATTGCAGAAAACTGTTTTATAGTCTTTCCCGCTGTGTAAAGCTGTTTCCTTTGTCAAAGGGCTTGATCCAATGCCCACTGGAATTCATGGAGCTGATTTTTTTTTTTATTTTTATTTTTTTTAGTGAATGGAAAAGTTAAATGGTAGTAGAGGTCTCAAAGCATATCAGTGTACTCATATTCATGTTTTGCAGCTAAAGACCATTTGAGTGCATCAGGTTTTGTGTGACCAAATAACATTACCTCCGAGGAGTGGCTGTGTGGGACCTCCTGCAATTTGAACCTGTCTATAGCATTGGGAACAAGACTGCCAGAATAGCTTGAACTTAGTGCTTAATGTTTGCAATGCCAGTAGCCAGAAGAACTGAGCGAAAGCTTAGCATCTTAAATGTCCACTTTTTGCTCACATTGTTTCATGTTGAGAAGAGCTGAGAGGTCTCTCTATTTATATAACCACTTTTCTAAGGCTGTTACATCTTCTGCCTTCCAAAGATCACTGCAAGACAAGTATGAGGAAAAGTTGCAGGGCTGACTCTGGACCAGTAATTCAGTTGCTGCTTGCATTGTCTTCTATGATGATGAAATCTGGGTTAGTTCCTTGGGATATATTGATTTGATTCATATATATATCTATATTGACATTTATTATCTCACATCCGATAGCACAGAATTAATTGCAGTATGTGCTGTAAATGAATGCCTGGAAAGCCTGTCATTGGCAGGTACATGGTTGTAGGTTATATGTACATAGTCTATAAGTAAAATTTGTCACTGCAAATCAATGAATTTTGAGGCCATAATTTTTTACGATTTCTCTGATTGGGAAAATCTTTTAAAAAGATGTTAAACTTAGGTAAATTTGTACAGATGATTGACCAATAGCACTCTTCATGTGCTTAGCACTGAGCATATTTCCAAGTGTTTTCCTGGATTGGACTCCGAGTTCTCACTTCATCACAGCACTGCTCTGTGGTTCAGTAATCTGGCATTTTACTTTTATTATTTAAATCTGCCTGGAGATTTAGAGACTATGAACCGACAGACTGTAAGCTTGCAAAACTGTAACCAGTAAGAAACTTGAACGAAAGTATTGCTCTTTTGCTCTTTCTTTTTTCTTAATACAAAATAGGTTAAATCAAAATCTTCCCTTTGCTGAGTTTGTATCTTACTTATAGAAGCTATGCAGCCAAAAGAATTCACTGTGAAAAAGACAGGTCCTTCACTCTGGGGTCACTAGTGGGCGCTGCTATAATAATGTAAGTCACGGGGGAAAGGGTTTCATTCTTAAGGCTTAAGCAGTTACACCTGTTGTAGTAGACCTTACGAAAAGTCAGACGTGCCCCATGTATAAACTCTCAGCCACGTACATAGTGGAAATTAGCCCTCTGTGAACTGCTGTGGGATTTTTTTTTTATCAAGATTTAATTAATGAAACTAGATGTTAGAGCTCTTTTTGTTTGTTTTGGTTCGTACAGACTGTAATTATAGATGGACTTGCATTTGAGGTTGAAATAAATCATTTTAAGAATTAGGTGATCTTTCATGGAATATTACAGACGCTCATTTTCTACTCGGTTAAACCTCAACATGAAGTAGCTGGAACTCTGCCCTAAAGGAACAGCTGAGAATTTCTCCTGACAGAGACTGGCATAAAGTTTTTCCTGCCAGGGAGAGCAAAGGTTAGAGGTACATGTTGAGTGCTTCATCATACCTGTGTCTTCAGTCACATGGGTAGCCCTTAAATTTTTTGACTAGAGCGAGACTGAGCAAAGAAACAGATAGGCAAAATCATCTTTTCACCTTAATATTTCTGCAGTTGTTCCAAGTGGGAAGCTAGTGCAGCAAAGGACTGAGACCCAACTGTTTGTCATCTATTGTTATAGCATGTTACTTCAAGATTAATTTATAGTTAGATCCATAGCTGAAATATGATAGGAACCTTGATACACCAGTAATTAAACGCCTGATTCCATTTTGTCTATGTTACAGTAAATTAGTAGTAACTCCCTTGACGCTGAACAGTGTGAAAAGTAGATTTGACCCTAAGTGCTGTGCATGTTGGTTTGCTTGTCCATCAATGAAAACAAGTAAATGCAGATAAATTATTAATTGGGAAACAATTTCTACTACTTTATGCGTATGTGCAAGAGTTCACTGTCTATGATGCTGTTGATACCTCTGTTCTCAATCTGAAGACCACAGCATGTGAAATTCCCTTTAAGGTTTAAAGAAACTCCCTTTAACTCCCTAACATTTAACACAGGAATTATATTTAAGCTTGTGAATTTTTTTGCTTCATTTTATTTTAGCAATCATGCTGCTTGTAAAAATAAGCTTCCAGTAGGAGGAAGAACGGAAATCAAAATGTGGATTGACTTGTATGTGATTCTTTGGGCATAGGATAGCAGTAAAATTGTATATTTAAACAGATCCCTTGGCCATCTTCTTTTCAGGGAGGAATGGAGGAGTTCTCCAGGAAATGTAATTAGTGTGCTAAGACTGTCAGCTCAATGCTCAGCCATCTCTTGGCCTGGAATGCGATGTGTTACCTAACTACACTCATGGCATCTGTGAATGGCATATCCAGTGGTATCCTGTGGAAGAATGACAGGCAATGGGCGCAAACTGAAATACAGGAAATTCTGTTTAAACATAAGAAAAAAATAATTATTATTGTCAGTGTGATCAGACACTGGCTGCCCAGAAAAATTGTGGAGCATCCATCCTTGGAGATATTCAAAACCTGACTGGATATGACCCTGATCAACCTGCTTTAGCTGAACTTGCTTTGATCAGGGTAGATGGACCAGGTGACTTCCAGAGGTTCTTTCCCACCTCAGTCATTCTGTGACTTGTAGGATTATGAGAGCAAGAGTAAGATCACAGAACCAGATCTCTATTATACAAATGCAAATCCATAGTAATTTAGAAGGCTCACTTAACCATGTCAGTATCAATTCCAGGTTGTTTCACTGCATCATGAAAGCCCGCAGAAGGCATTGACTTCAGATGCTTTGGAGTCCTAAACCTAATATAACATAAGCAGTTTTCTGGGTGCAATTAGTAACAACATTGAAAGTCCCAAGTAAATTGACTCACTTTAGTACAGAGGGGTATATGAAGACAGTTCATTAATTCTGGAGCAAATCCAGTCAGCATCTGGCCCCTTCTTTTCCCCTGGATGCCAGGAGTGGAAGGATTTGATTGCTTTCAGGACTTGCTTTTGGGCCCTAGGAACTCCTTAGCTGTGATATCTGCTGTTATCATTGAGCTAGAATTATAAAGGGACCTTTAGCTTTACTTCATTCTTTACCCTGTAGTTTTATACTGATAGATACGACTGTGGACAGAGAAGAGCAACCAGCTGTTCTTTGGAGTAAAGAAGATAAAAATGTCCCCACTGCCCTCTCTTTCCTGTATACCCTGTATTGAAATTGTTTAACCTATAGACGTAAGTCTAAGAACAGTATTAGTAAACCTGACCAGAATCCTGGGAATGTGTAGAATTAAAATGGTGGATGAGTACCGGATTCTTTTTGTGCCACAAGCTGACTCCAACCTCCCAGACTCTCTCTATTTGTGCATACACAGCTGCATAGGCAGCTAGGTTATAAAAAGACATCTAATTGTATATCCAGTTACAGTCTGAGGCAGGGCTAGCATTTGGTCTAGGTCTAGTTGTGCTCTGTACATGTAGCCTTAATTTGAAGAGCTCAGAAAAATAAGCATCCCTGGTTTTAAATAGCAGATTACTATTTCTGTTAAAATGCTAATAAGTTAATAAATATTTAAAAGATTTTTATAAAGTGATAAAACATTAAATTACTTGGAGGTATAGAAATTTAATAGCTGTGATATTGTACAACGATACGCCCTGTCATTCATCCTTCAGACTGTTTACAAATTATGCAGTATCGTCTTCAGAGCCACAGAACAAACAACTGGAATACATAAGCGGTAGTGATATTCTGTAATTAGAGACTAATTAACCTGAATTGAACTGCTGTTATTCCGTAGTGGCAAGGGGGTGCAGTATTGATAAGCCAACTCGTCACAAACTAAAAAAACCTGTTGAAGCATTCTACAGTTTTCTGAAGCCTATTTCATTATTATCAGTTTTTATTACTAGAAATTAATATTTCATAAACCTATTAATATTGCAATTAATATTACAAGACCATTTCTATGCAATGTTTTATCTTTTTAAAGATTTGAGTTTCATTTGGGAATACTCACTGAAACTATTGCATGATTTCCTCTGTGTAAAAAAATCATAATTTATAGATGTCTAGGTAAAATAATAATTAAACAAGGCTAACCTCAAGCAGTAAAATGTTTTTAGATTTGGATCTCTCACCTTCAGAACCAGGAAGATTTTCATTGTGGCACTGTATTGAATTATCTAGCTGTGAGTGGTGAATCCAAGATTAAACTCCTGCCAGATTTTGAACCTGGAAGAAGGAGCGCTGGATTTCCCATGGCTAAGGGTTTCTTTCTCGTTGCAACAGCTGAGCACTGTCAGAGTTATGTTAATGGATTAGAAATGACCGGTGGATTTGAAATGTATCGAAATTCCTATGAATTCCAAATGAATCAAAATTCTTTTTTATTACATTAAAAAGATTTATGTGAGTAAAACTGAGATCAGGCTCTGTCCCAGAACGTTGCAGTTGTTTTGTCAATAATGAGACTGGGCATCCAGTTCACTAACTAGGTCAGCATCTTCCTAGATTTAAGAGTGTGCTTAACTTTCTGTACTGTCAATGGATCCACTGGCAGGAGTAGAGCAATGGATGATATTTTAAAGTGCTCAGGGATCAAGACCTGGACAAACTACTGTTTAAGCACTATATTTAAAATCTGAAGCAGACTATTGCAAATCCACTGCTAGGTACAAAATATTTTCAGGTACATTTTTGAGTTCCATTAACCACAAATCTTTACTGATTCTTTTTCTTTTTCTTTTGGTCCTTCAACAGTAAAGCCAAGTGCAGATTGAATTGCAGACTCTCTGAAAACACAGCAGATCAAATATTTTAGGCATTAATGCATCTTTATAGTCTCTGTGTTGACTTCTTTCTAGTGAACTCTGTATAGCTGCCTAAAGTACCAGGATCTGATAAATCGCTTATTAGTGATTTTTTGCTTTAAGTATATAGAAAGATGGAAAGATTTTAATCTGATCTGCTGCTTTAGAATTGCTGTTGTTCCTCTGCTGAAAAATTCACTTCTTAAAACAAGCACAAATATTAATAAAGACATCAGTTTTCTTAATCTTAACTTATTTTAAAAGATCGTTTGTTTCATATTGTGGCCTACAAAGAAAAAACGTGTTTTCAGATTGGAAGAGCCAGATTCTGCATTTCTTAATGTATTTCAAGAATGGCTTTATTTAACAGCAGAAGTTTCCTAGTGCTGTAGTTGATAACATAGTATGGCCCAAGGTACATTAGTGTGACATATGCATTTGTGAGATAAAAAAACAAGTAAAGAGGGTTGTTTTCAAAGACATGCATTAGATGTGGCAACATCTTTCTTCTTTGGAATTTAGTACTTGCCTGTCTTTTGTGTTTGTGAAAACATTTTACAAAGGAGGTTTTAAACAAGAATGTCAAAGAGAAAGACACTGATTTATACCAGCAGAAATACGAGCCTAAGACTGCAAAATACTGAAGTGTACAACAAAGTTTTCCAACTTGAAAAATGATGGAAATAAGTGTATAGAGGACACAGTGTATTACATTCATTGACAGCAGTAGAAATAAGTGCAACTTTAGAACAGGTTACAAAGCTGACTTTATTACTCACTTTAAAGCTCTTTCTCTTATTTATTCATTTTTGAAGGTTATGAGGATTATGATCACATGTGCAGCTCTGCATAGCTGTCCACTTGGAGATGATGGTGACTCCTTAGAGAATACATGCAAACTCCTGGTTAACCATCAGCATTCTGCTCCTTTTATCCAAAAGATTTGATAACTGCTTTTCACCAGCTCTCCAGTTTTGTTCCATCATGTTTTCTCTACCAGCCTAAACCATTTCCTAAAATGATCCTTCTGCTGTTCCTTGCAATCCTGTTATTGAAGGAAGATGTCTGTGGGAACTTTGGGCTTTTGGTTTCTGCACAGGCCAATGAAAGAAGGGTGGTTGCACATATGCCTGGTGATATTATCATTGGAGCTCTGTTCTCTGTCCACCATCAACCAACAGTTGACAAGGTTCATGAGAGGAAATGTGGAGAGGTAAGAGAGCAGTATGGCATTCAGAGAGTGGAAGCAATGTTACATACCCTTGACAGAATTAATTTGGACCCCACACTGTTGCCAAATATAACACTAGGATGTGAAATAAGGGACTCTTGCTGGCATTCTGCTGTGGCTCTGGAGCAGAGCATTGAGTTTATAAGGGACTCTCTTATTTCATCAGAAGAAGAGGAAGGGATGGTGCGATGTGTGGATGGATCTTCATCATCTTTCCGCTCCAAGAAACCCATTGTTGGTGTCATTGGCCCTGGCTCTAGCTCAGTTGCTATCCAGGTACAGAACTTGTTGCAGCTTTTCAATATACCTCAGATTGCTTATTCTGCTACAAGCATGGACCTAAGTGACAAAACTCTGTTCAAGTATTTTATGAGAGTTGTGCCATCTGATGCACAGCAAGCACGGGCTATGGTGGACATTGTCAAGCGCTATAACTGGACCTATGTTTCTGCTGTACATACCGAAGGTAAGAGAGTTTTTTTTGTTGTTGTTTGTTTGTTTGTTTTTCATATAAGAATACCTTTGAACTTTGATGTGATCATACAGCTAGATGATGATAACTTGATGTTGTTTTTTTCCCAGTCAGCTCTCAACTGCATAGACTTTTATTTTAGTTAATAGTGATTTCACATTCCCTGGGCTGAAGTAGTATCATGTTGATAATCACTGGAAACAGTTTGAAATACAGGATTGTGTGGGCTATAAGGCCACTTGTTATTAAAAGTGCTTACTCTGGAGTTTTGTATGTGACCTTAACTTAAAGTAGTTAACATTCATTTATGTTTCTTAATCTACCAATCAGTGTATTTTTGTAGAATAATTATTTTGACTACATTAGCATCAATGTGTAATGAGAAAGTGACTGGTCTTTTCAGTGTAGAAGAGAGCTAAATCACTCTTTGAAACTGTAGCTGAACTAGAATATTTCTAGATTAGTATTTGAGCCACAGAGGCACAAATACCAGAAGACCCATGGTTCTGGCTAATATCTGAATGCAAGTTGTCCCAACTGTTTATAGTACTTCATGGAGTATTGTAGCCACTTCTTGCGCTGCATCTGGCCATTGGTTTTTGAAGTGAGCAAGGGAAGTCTCCTTGCATCTTCTTCACACATTATCAGGTGTCCAGAAAATCAGAACTATGTACTATATTGCTTTCCTCTTTTTATTAATTTGAGATAGGCCTTAAGCTTTTTGCCTAGTGCTCAGAAGAGTATGATTAAAAGGAAAAGCTCTGGAAAAGATTGCCTGAATTCATTATTCTTTGTATTGACAGAGTTGAGTGGTTTCATCTTGCTGTAAGTGACTAGAATTTCATACTGCCTTAGAAGCAAGTTTCATCGGTCCCTGTCTAATGGCACCACAATGTAATGTGTTTTCTGGAATTAAGTTCTGTGATGAATTTCAGGATCTCACCTCTGTTCAAATAGATGAACCTGGAATGGAAGGCTCAGAATATGATCTGGGGAATGAAAAATGTTATTAAGAGATTGAGTAGTGGTGACAGCATTGCTGAACAGCAGCAGATGCTGCTGGTTTTATCGCAACCAATAGAAAACAGATTGTCCTTCCCACACACAGAGTATGATTCTCTGGCAGACTTTATACTATTCAAAGCCCTTTTTGGGGTGATGCTTGTCCATGCAAGTATGTAGAGATCATTTTCTTCCTACAAATACGTAGAGAGCTCATTCTGCAGTATTAAAAAAAAAAAATACAAGTTAGAGCTTAGATGCAGAATGTTGTAATCATGCTTACATCACGATAATGAAGACTGGTAAATAATTTCAGTCTCTTTTCCATGGGGATCCATGAATATTTTAGCTGTTTAATATAATAATGTATAAATCACCCTACGCCATATCATGTAATGAAACTACTCTGTGCCAGCTGATGCCTTTGGCATGGCCTGGTGTGCAGCCTTCATGCACAAATGTTTATGAATAGCTTCATGGTCAAAAATGATGCCAGTGATGTGTTGCATTAGTTTAAGATTGTATATCCTGACTACTTTTGATGACTTGTCTAATTTTTGTTATGAATAACTTTTACACTTCCGTTTATTTAGCAAGGATGCTTATGTATTCAGTTTAGGAATTATCAAGCTTATGTCATGGTCTGAGTGCACAGAGTGAGAATACTTTTGCCACTTCCCATGGACACACTGCTTGGAGCAGATGGTAACATATGGCATGTTAATCTCATGGCAGAGGAACTTCGCACTGTGCATTGGAAAGAAGGGAATATGGACACAAGAATTAAAGCTGGAGATAGCTGCTATGGGCAAGAGTAATAAATGCCAGAGGAGCTGGGTGTGACAAAGAACTGACGAATGATATATTTTATCAGTAAGACATGCCTACTTCTGCCCATATTGAAGTGGTCAAGATAGGTGGTACCATTAAGCTAATACCTGAGGCCTCATACCATTCATACCGTATTTACAGTAATGTAATTCTGGACTTCAGTGTATGAACATTAAACGTGGGTTCTGGGAACCTTATGATCTATTTGCATAGTCTGGTCATGATGATGAATATGTTCTCCAGTCAAATAACATCATACAAATGTTTTCTAACAGTAGAACAGATGGTATTTATAGTGGGATAGGCAAATACAAAGTGATCAAGGTATTTCTCTGAAACTTGATGATGTCTGATGTTCTGGGCACTTCCAAACATTATGGCAGATGTTGTCCCTTCCAGAAACAGAAAGTTAAAAAAAATGCTCAAGTGAAGAAATTGTGTAAACAAGCAAAACAGATATTACTAATTTATATTATTTTAAGTTTTTAATTTATTTTCATTTCAATAGAGTAACTGCTTACTTGTAAGCATTCTGAATAGTGCTTCTATGCTCAGTGCCCCATATTAATTTATAGTACTTTAAAATAGAAAAAAAAATGCAGACTCCTGCTCCTTGGATTTATTTTTTCTACTTAGGATCTTGCACACGCATTGACACTGGACCTTCTTTCAGCACTTGCAGTAATTCTGGCCATCTACACTCATTATCTTTACCTAATCTTCACGCAGTAGCCAGATTATTCTGACATATCATCTCTGGTTTCTGGGAAGGATTTCCAAGGAGATGGAGGGCCCTGTCTTTCAAAGCTGGACTGGGAAAAATGAAAAAGGAGAAAAATCTTGGTTATTTCATTGTTTTGGTAGCTCCAACACCAGATAAATTTGTAGGTCTCTTTTTTTTTTTTTT
>VXAA01003755.1:67197-88520 GCA_013399115.1 Anseranas semipalmata | reverse complement strand
TTTTTTTTTTTTTTTGTATAAGAAATACCTGGGATAAATTGATAGCTTCATAATAAAATTTTTCTGTTTTAATCTTTTGTTCTGCACTTACTAATCAGCTGTGCGGATAAGTATTTTATGACTTTGAGCTATTAAACACTCATTCGAGACTTCTGCATTTAAAATATGCAGACATTTTGAGAAGTTCTAGTAGGCTTTGCTCCTTTGAAATTTACGTTCATGGTTTAATCCAGGAGATGCCTCCAAGTGTGCAAGTAACCACTCAGAGTAATGTTTTTTCCTAAGAATGGGAAGGTAGCAAACATTATTTTCAGTGGAGATCTTATAATTTTAAGGAGAAAATTTCTGCAATCCAGTTACCAGGAAAAATGAAGGATATTTGTCATAAAACAACAGTCATCTCTACTTACTGTAGTGTATTTTACATATGCCAATCAGAAATTTTCGCTAGTCTGAGATGGTAGTAGGCTGTAACTCCGCATGCTTGGCTCTATCAGGAATGACCCAAGTCAGAATTTCTACTTCTGTCAGCATCTTTCCAACTCTTCCTTGCATTTAATGATTTGTGGGGCTCTACCAATCTGGCTTTGAAATAAGCCTCTTCACCCATCATCAGGGCACTTTTAAAAAAAGCCTCTTCATTTATGAAATCCAGCTCACACTGTGGCCCCATGAACAGATGTGTTAACACAGTGGGGCAGGAACATAGGAGTGAGCAGGCAAAGAGAGAAGATACGATGGGGAAACTCCTTGTGCTGCAGACCTATCACTTAAAGCCTGAAGCAGGTTTCTTCTGCTTTATAGATTGCTACAGTGGGAACACAAGGTATGCTAGAGACCATTTTATTTGTTGTTTGCATATTGATCTCATCCTCTCAGCTGGTCTTACAGATGTTTTTTTCCACCACTGTAACAGGGAGTTTAAACCAACATTCCTCAAAATTAAAACAACTTTCACTTCTTAAACCAACTTTGCAGATGGCAAGTTGATAATGCTGCCAAGAACTCATCCATTGTCTCTCTCTGAGGCAAAGCAGGTGAGCAGAGATAAGCCCCCCACTATTGTCCCCCAGTTTCTCAGAGTACATTAGGGATCCTTTGGGGGCCATTTATGTGCTGTCTATACCTGGGGAAACTAATGCATGGGCAGGAGAGTAGAGAGGACAATTTGGGCCTATGTCTGGATTTTGTCTGGTCATGGTTGGCAAGAAGATGGGCCATGCAGCTCGAGCACCCTGGAGCTTTGTGTCAGCCTTTTCTTGTTTAACCACTCAGCACCAAAGCTAAGTGGAAATGGTTGCAGAAACTGGGGACAATCTGACTGTCTTCCACAAGAGATAAAGGGCTGCCTGTTCACCTCATTTCACATATGAAAGCATTCCCTGGGCTTTCCCAAAGATCAGATAAAAATGTATACAATTTTCTCTTCTCCCATCATTGAGATGTGAAGGCCTCAGTGAAGGCCCCTTAGAAGTCAATAGTCCCCCTTTGACTAGAGTGACATTTGGATCAGGCCTTCCTAGTTAGAAACAAGGTCAGTCCCTGAAAGTCAGTGCATAAAATTTGCCTGGAGCCAAATCAGTTAAAAATTTAAAAGGTATTTTTCATTTCCATTTGAAACCATTTGTTTTGAATGGAGTGAAGAGGTGATATATGCTGGAAAAACACAACCAGACAAAAGTACAATTGAAACACAATAGGCCAAATTTATTGGGGGTGGCAAGGGACAAAATTTCACTCCATTATGTAAAAAGTGTGAGTTACTTTTGAACACAGCCTTAAGAAATAAGCTACTCTGTTAACATTTTCTTTAGAGAAGTAGCAGGTAGGCATTGGATCAACTCATCCTCAAAGTGCTTTCTTTTTAATAATGTTTTCCTCCATTTAAATTTATCATAATTGCATATAAAGAGATGATTCACCTTCATTTTCTTAGGACATACCCTGGCAAGCATAACAGAAACAGAACTTTTTTCCTGCAGATAAGTGTTATTTCACACATTTCCTTTCATATTTGTTCAATTGTGCTTGGCTACAAGACTATTTTTGCTTACATCCCTTGCTACCAAGTAAAGAGCAAAATGAAAATTAGTCATAGTCTGTGAGAATAGGATGAAGAAATGAACGAAAGAGCTGCAACAAGTTGACCTTAAACCTGCTGCTTGGAACAAATTGTGCTTATATGACATGGAGATTTTCCTTCAGAATCTAGATTTTTCTCCTTTAGATACAAACTATATAATGTTCAGAAACTTTCTTTGCTTTTCACATAATATCATGATTGAAAATTAGATTAATTGGATTTTTAATCATAGGCAATATTTTTATGCTATATATACATAAAACCACATAGAAATTATGTACCAAAAAAAGATCTTTGTTATTCTATGCAAAAATTTTCAATTTCAATGAAAATTTATTTTTGAAAACCTGTTTCTGAAAATGGAAGAATCTCTGGTCACTGGAGAATGTTTTACTGTGGCAATGTTTCATTTCTGTCCTTGGGCAAAGGAATTTACTTGATTTTTAATTTACTTTCTGAAATTACTTTTATTTTGTATGTTTTGCTACTTTGACTCTGTTTAAAACATAAATGTTGAGATCAGGATGATCACAACTTGATATGCTCACAATCACATTAATCTTGTAGCAAAAATAAAAAATACATCTCATTATCTGAAAGAAAATATAGGAAATCAAAAACCCAGTTGCAGTCATATCCTGTTGAGTTATTTACTTGCTTTTGATTGAATATCATCATTTATAATGGTGATGCTTTTTGTTGTCTAATTTCCAATATTTCTCCTAACATCAAAATTGTGAAAATTGAGCCAACGCTATCAATCAGCAGGGAATATTGAGATACAAAAATGAAGTAGCATAAATTTTTACTTTATTCTGCAGTGACTGACTAACTGGAAAGTACTTTAACATTGCTGGCAGACTGGTCAGACATACCCACAGTGAATTATCTTGATGGAAAAAAAATACAAAATGAGGGCTATACTGTGGAGTGTAACAGGGATGAAGATTGTTAGGGGAAATATCATGAGAGAAAAAAGGGAAGGTGGGCAAAGAGGTGCATTATTACGGGGTTAAAAAAAAAAAATCACTTTGAAAGGAATGGTATAGGGTGGTCTTAGTTAAAACCAGGATATTTGGACCAGCAAAATGTCACTTTGCTTCTTTTGTTTAGGGGCTCAGTGTTTTAATGTCACCTTTTCATAGAACAGAATCATAGAATGGCTTAGGTTGGAAGGGACCTTAAAGATCATCTGGTTCCAAGCCCCCTTACATGGGATGCCACCCACTAGATCAGGTTGCCCAGGGCCACATCCAGCCTGGCCCTGAACACTGCCAAGGATGGGGCATCCACAACTGCTCTAGGCAACCTCTTCCTGTCCGTCTCCACTCTCTGAGTAAAGAATTTCCTCCTACTCTGAATCTAATTTTAGTTTAAAATGTTTTCCCCTTGTCCTATCATTATCCAACCATGTAAAAAGTCACTATCTTCTTTATAAGCCCCCTTTGAGTCTTGAAAGGCTGCAATGAGGTCTCCCCAGAGCCTTCTCCAGGCTGAACATCCCCAGCCTTTCTTCATCTCTCAGCCTTTCTTCAGAGGAGAGGTGCTCCAGCCCTCTGATCATCTTCATGGCTCTCCTCTGCACCTGCTCTAACAGGTCCATGTCTTTCTTGTGCTGGGGGCCCCAGACCTGGATGCAGTACTCAAAGTGGGGCCTCATGAGGGCAGAGTAGAGGGGGACAATCACTTCCCTCAACCTGCTGGCCTTGCATCTGTTGATGTAGCCAGGATACAGTTGGCCTTCTGGCTGCACGCGCACACTGCTGGATCATGTCGAGCTTTTCGTCCACCAGAACCCCCAAGTCCTTCTCTGCAGGGCTGCTTTCAATGAGTTCTTCTCCCAGGCTGTCCTCATGTCTGGGATTACCCCTACCCAGGTGCAGCACCTTGCACCTGGCCTTGTTGAACTTCATGAGGTTCCTGTGGGCCCACTTCTCAAGCCTGTCCAGGTCCCTTTGGATGGCATCCCTTCCTTCTATTCTATCAACTGCATCATACAGCTTGGTGTCATCTGTAAACTTGCTGAGGGTGCACTTGATCCCACGGCCTATGCCATTGATAAGACTCTTAAACAGCACCGGTCCCAAGACAGACCTTTGAGGGACACCACTTGTCACTGGCCTCCACATGGACATTGAGACATTTACCGCAACTCTCTGGTTGTGGCCATCCAGCCAATTCCTTATCCACCAAGTAAGTCCACCCTTGAAATCCATATCTCTCTAATTCAGAGATCAAGACATTATGTGGGACTGTGTCAAAGGCCTTACAGAAGTCCAGGTAGATGACATTGGTCACTCTTCCCTTGTCTAATGCAACTACTCCACCATAGAAGGCCACCAGATTGGTCAGGCATGATTTGCCCTTGGTAAAGCCGTGCTGGCTGATATTACTTCCTAGTCATAGAATCATAGAATCATAGAATCATAGAATCATAGAATATCTCAAGTTGGAAGGGACCCATAAGGATCATCGAGTCCAACTCCTAGCACTACACAGGTCTGCCCAAAAATTCAGACCATATGACTAAGAGCACAGTCCAAACGCTTCTTAAACTCCGATAGGTTTGGTGCTGTGATGAGTCCTTGATACAGATTATGTTGTAGACACGTCAAGGGAGATGAGGACCCAGTTCTGAAAGGAGCTAGGAAGAAGGACAAAGAGACAGAAAAAAGCTACCCAACATTGTTGGAGGCACTAGGATGAGAAACCACTTTTCCAGAGTGCTAGTTTAAGTCTCCGGGTATGAAAAGAATTTACAAGACACTAGAATTTAATTTCATACATAAATAAGGAAAAGGGATATGTCCAGCTCTTGTCAGTATCTTTATGATAAAAAACATATTGTTGTAGCTTAGTAGTGCAGGAGTTAAATCAATGTTGCTTCTAAACCAGAACATTTCTATGTAATTAAGGAGCATTGATCTATACATGTAGGACCACTTCCTGTATTTACAAGAGCTAACTTGCAATTTCCCTGAAAGCTGAGAAAGGCAAAAGGCCTGTGCTAGGTTTTTTAAACTTTTCAGTCTTCTCTAAGGCAGTTCTGACTAGCTGATTCGTGAATCATCCAAGAGGCAGTGATCTTGGAGGTAAACCAAAAATTGTAGACTTTGCTTTAATGTAATTTGGAAGCCACTGGATGGAGAATAACATTGCATCTGTGTTACTAAAATGTGATTGCAGGCTCCTGATGATGTGGAAGCATACCATGCTGTAATGCACAGCATTATAAATGTATATATTGTGCATGTGTACATTAAAGAAGTGATTGAGAAGGTTATTAACAGAACAGTTACAATCCACCTTGGCAACAGATTTTTGAGACAATGCCTTTCATAAATCACATCCTTGTTTTTTAAACTAACATGATTTAACTCATCATTCTAAATATGCTGACAGTGAAGATTTCTTCTGATTGATGGTTTTTATTTTTTATTTTTTATATTTTTTCTGGAAGTGTCTGGCAGCATTTATGACTGTCCAGATACATGATCAAGAAGATATAAGTGGGAACCTCCATATAATATCAATTACATTGTCAAATGGCAGACAAGCAATGTATTTGGAATGGCTGTAGCTGGAAGAGCAATATGTACTAGATAAGTTGTAAAGATAATAACTGGGGTGGCTGGTAAACCAGCTCACTGAATGAATTCCACAGCCAAAATCCTGCCTAACAGCTGAGAACAGTGGAAAGATGAGGAAAATTATCTGTTCCTCAGTCTGTTGTGATCTAGTCAAATGTTTCTCATCTGCCATCACCTAGGGTTTGATTTTTTTAAAACTTTTTTTCCCTGAGATAGATTTCTACTAAATTCCTAGGTAATGCTAGAGGCAAATCTAGGAAAGAGGAAAATCTTCTTAGTAAGATGAATGGAGGTATGGCCAAAAGAAAGGTGCAAAACTGTAGTGAGAGAACTTTGATCAAGATCTATGAAATTACCTTACCACAGTACTAAAATTTTTGAGAACAAGATAGTTATAGCAGGTGAACCAGTTGTCCAGCTTTGTTATTCTGGACTGCACAAAGCTTTAGGCAACTGTGTGTATACATGTATTTATATATATGTGTATATAAGCTATAGTTTGTCTAGCACGGCAGTCACTTAGATTTATTATGTAAGATAGGTCATGAAACGACAACTAGTTATTAGTAGTTATTGATTAAGCTAAAACATACTGTTTATGAAGACACACCCAATATTCACTTCAGGACTTCATCTGACAACAGCACTGATTCTACTCTTGGGTGATCTGTTCAGACTGTGAATTATCCTTCCTGTTCAAAAGAAATGATTGTGTTGATTTAACATATAGCTCCTTAATTTTCACTTGTTCTCAGAGATTCTTTTCCCAGTCTTTATTCTAATCTTTCTTTTGGCTAAAACAAAGAACTTTAGTTCTCCAGTTACTTCTGTAAAGTGGTTCTTCCCGACGCTAAGTTATTCTTCTGGACATTTTCTAACTCTTTTTAGCTTTGTCAAGATCAAGATCTTTTTTTTTTTTTTTTTTTTTTTTTTTGGTACTGCTTTTTTGCTCCTTTTTGGTGGAATGGTTACTTCATTTACTTCTTCAGCTTGCAGTCATGCAAGGACTATTTTTCCACAGATCAGCATACAAGCTGCTGATGCTAACCTCATAAGCAAACCGATACAATGGTGGCCTATAAACATGCATGCTTTATTTTTCCCTTTTACAGTTATCTGCCTCCATCTTGTCATAACCCATCTGGCTTACTATCTCACCTTCGTCAGTGTTTTTATTTTTTTTTCCCTCTTCATTTTTCTGGTTACTTTAACCCCTTGTTCACCACCTCACATTCCTCCCCCTGCCCTGGTTATGTTTAACTTTTTTTCCTCTTATCCTTCCACAGTCAAAATAAGATTGCCAAACAATTTTAGGTGGATAATTGTATGAATAAGATATGATGAACACATTTAGAAATTTCTAAAACTTCTGCCTTATATGATCATGACTACCAACCAAAGCAGATTGAGCCCTGGCTAAAATAAAGGCCATAAAAGTGCATACTTTTTGAAGTTAATTCACCTGGTGAATCTGGATTTAGTCCAGATGCCTTCTAAAGTTCACATTTTAAAGTTCAGATTCTCATTTAAAACATAGGATTCTGACTAGATATATTCTTCAGCAGTTCTACATTTAGTCTTATTTACTTGAGTATCACAGTGGATGAATTTCCAGATTTGTCATTAGGTTGAAAACAGGACATTTTTTCATTTTCAAGTGAAGCCTTAAAAGGGAAATATAAGTTGAAATTCTTCCTCTGCTTCACTTTCATCAGTTTCAACAGTCTTCATACACAACTTAGTTCTCAATTACATTGCAATAGGTTTATTGGCCAAATATCTATTGCACTTGAAGAGCCCCAAACCATGTCTCCTCTACCTTCTCTCCACTTGGTTGCCTCAAAGACAACCTTTGTAAGCAAGATGTGCAAGCAGTCAAAGGAGCATATTGACATATTCCTGAGGGTGTTTCCTGGTTCCTAAAAAGTATTATAGATGGCTGTGATCTCAGACCTGCACTGGACAAGCAGTATAGATGCATCCTGACAGCATGAAGTGATTGAAACTATATTTAGGCACAGAAAAGAAGCAAAAGTAAGAAGTTTAGAAAGGGATTTTACACCTTCTGTTGACAGAAGAGGAACAAGTCTGTTCCTTTCCCACTTGCATTCTGGTTTTGCAGGGAATAATTTTATGGGAGGTGTCCAAAGAAGTCCAGAGAGAAAAATAATTAAAAATATGCAGGTGCTTCTCATTTGCTTTTGTTAGTAGTATAGAAGTTAAGGATGCATTTCATAGGTAAACAGTTCTTCCTTTTTCTTTCTCTTTCATCTTTACCACACAAAAATACATGATCCAAAACCTGCTCACATCAACAAAAACTTTTAAAAAGTTTAAGATATGTGCCCAAAATGAGAATGTGAGAGTGTATACTATCTTTCCAATATAAGCTTGTCATATGTCTCTAGTCGTGGTTATATATATATAAAGCATTTCTCTGTTTTTTTTTTTTCCTTCCAAAACTACTGTGGGATGTGAAGTTGCCTTGCTCATTACCATGCATATGTACAGACAATTTGTCTGACCTATTTCTTTCCCTAAAAGGAAAATATGATGACTAGCTCACATGTAGGGGTCTAAGTAGATGCTGAAGTTGGATAAGATGCATTCTTTCTCTTTCTCTTTCTCTTTCTCTTTCTCTTTCTCTTTCTCTTTCTCTTTCTCTTTCTCTTTCTCTTTCTCTTTCTCTCTTTCTCTCTTTCTCTTTCTTGTTTTGCATCTTTCCCTTGAAAGCCTGCTGTATAGGTTTGTTTAGATACTTAACTTCTTTCTTGGCACCTTTGTGCTTACTGAAATCAAAGGGGAATGTGGATGCTTTATGTATCACTGGATATGGGTTTGTTCACTCAGACAGAAGTTTTGTGGTGGGATAGATTTTGACTGCTAATGTTCAAATCTAAAATCCCCAAATCCAAAGGCATTTATGCAAAAGCATAAATGTCAGCATGCCTAAGTAGCTGAAAAGGAAGCATCTGGTAAAGCATGCATTCAGGGATCTCAACCTTATGGATTTTGTATAAAAATCTGATCTATTCAATGAGTGGAACAGGTTGGGAATGCAGGTGCTTTTGGTAAGTAGTGCAAGATTCAACCAAGGAGTGCAATCTTTATAGTTATAGCAACCTACTGATATGCAGTTTTATTGAAAAAATGAAGGTTACATGACCTATAGACTTACCAATTCATCTTTTCCTCTTCTATTTCCCATTTGCATGTTTCTTCAATTGTGTGACCTTCCTCCCCCTCTCTCTCTCGCCTCTCGCCTGTTAACTAGAACTGACAGAATCATCCCAGCTAACACTGTCCTTTTCTTTCCCTGCTCCCAAGCTGACTTTATCACAGCTGTATGCATTATTCATGTGTATTCAATGAACAGTTTATGCAGACTGCTTCTGCTATGTGAGCTGTTCACAGGCTGCTCAGGCAGGGCTAGAAGGTGCCTTTAGGCACCACCCTGTGGGAAGAGTGACATATAAATGGTGCTAACCCTGAAGGTGATGTGCTGAGAAGCCTCTGACTCATGCATTGTTGTGTATGACCATGTCAAGCCAATGCTGAAGCCTCTCCAACCACATGAAGTGGCATGTGCGTCACATTAAGCCACACTGTGAGAGGGAAGACTATTGCCTCCTCAGCTTTGTGCTGTGAATCTGCCTTTGCTCTTTGGTTAGTTTATGCCTCTGTGGGCTGGAAACATAGTACTGTCACTTATTTCAGTCCCATTCAACTGTTCCAGTCAGGAGTGGGAGTCAAAATAAATAACCAGAATGTATAGCACTAGCAGATTTGGCCTGAGTATATTGGGTAAAGAAAGCAGGACAGTGCAGGGGCTACTGGAGCTGGGAGTTTAGGATGGTTTACATGGAAGTAAGATACCCAGTTCTGTGCTCTCCTGGACTACGCACGTGGCCCTGACGAAATTGCAGAGACTGTGCCAATGTCACATGATGGAGAGACTGGTTCAGGTACTCCACGGTTGCACTGGGCTGCACCATTGCACCATTACAGGGTTGTGCTCAAGCTGATCCATCCATTGGGAAGTACAGCATGAGGTATGACACTGAGGAGATGACGATATCAGGTAGTGTTGCAGCACAACCAGCCAGATCAGAGTTATGCTGGCTGTGCCTGCAGCCCCTTCTGTAGCGTGCTGTGGACATGCCTGCAGCCATCTGCAAGGGGGCCCATTTAAAAATTTTGTAATGGTTTGGTATTTTGTAGGATGACAATTGGCACACATGGGTGTCCTTGAAGCATTTGCTCCAAACACCCACATTTCAAATGTGTGATGGAGGTGTTGTGAGTATCAATACTCCAGAGGAGAATAAGGAACACTTAGATACTACTGATAATACAAGCCAGAAAAAAATATGGACATGTAGTTTGTGTTCATGTTCTGTCACCAACTACATGGGTTTGTGCCCTTAGAGAAGATTCCTCTGAAACATTATTGAGAAAAAGTACATTGATTGACATACCTCCCCTAGGAAGGCAGATAGACAATGGGCACCAAAATCTGGAAAACTGAAAGCTTAAAAGCTGATTTCTATTTCTCTTTCACATACAAGCTTTTCACTGATTTTGTTTTTTTTCTACTCTTGAACAGTTGGTAGAGTGGGTGTTACATCCAACACCTCCGTGTGACAAATCTCAGCCTACAAAATACACGTTACATTTCATTAACCATATGGGACCTAATTATGCTGCCAGCTAAAATACAGGTGCAAGTCCCAAAGGATCTGTTTGCTATATGTGCAGGGGCCCAATAGAACCTTAAAATATTTTTGCCCACAGAAACCAGGGCGTTCATTTGACATTTGCAACATTCATGGCTTAATTGAGATGTCTAGAGAATAATCTTTAACATATAAATGAAATAAAAAGTGATTTTATACTCACAAAATGGAAGTTTTGGTGGTGGGGTGTGGTGGTGTCAGCACGTTTATATTGATAAATGAAAAAAAAATATGTCAGTGTCTTCGCAGAAAGTAAAATTTCAGCCTTTTACAGTGGACCTGTCCTGTCCATAAAGAAAACTGGCCAAAGGTAGCCAGAATCCTTAAAATGGAGGAGTGTTGCCATCCTCTATCTACAGGCAATCTGGAATGAAGTGGCCCAGATTTGGCTGTGCTCTCCCTCTCTGTCTGTCTTGCTGTTCTTTCAAAGATGAGAGCACTATACAATTTCACTTGCAGCAATTTCATCACAGATTATTTTTTCAGGTGGGCTGTAGAAGGGTGTGAGTGAATTCTGTGCAGATTGGATGTGAAAGCCAAGAGGACTCTTAGTAAGAGGAGAGGAAGCAGAAATTAAAAGTCTAGGTGAGGGAGAAAGGACAGACCAGGGTTAAGAGAAACAAATTGCAGAAATAGCAGTAGTGCTTAAGAAGAACTGTTTCTCTGATACAATTTCTGGATCTAAGTATTTAATACACCTTAGATTCTATTCAGAAAATGACATCAACAGACCTCCAAACACTTCACAAATTAAATATCATTTTACTAGTTGGCAACAAGAAGACTAAAAGCTGGAGTGCTTTGCTGGAGGTCAACCATGGCACCTATCTTGGCTCCCACACCTCTGCTCTCTCTTATACTGGGTTGTCTTTCATGGATGATGGTCATAACCCATTGCCATCTGGAAGGTGCCACATCAGGTCCTTTCCTTATTATGTGAATTCAGTGGGGAGCACTAGTCATAGAATCAGAATCATAGGATTGTAGAATCATAGAATCGTAGAATCATAGAACCATAGAATCATAGAATGGCTTGGGTTATAAGGGACCTTAAATATCATCTAGTTACAACCCCCCTGCCATAGGCAGGGATGCCACTAGATCAGATTGTTGAAAGCCCATCCAACCTGGCCTTGAACACTTCCAGTGATGGGGCATACACAACTTCTCTGGGCAACCTATTCCAGTGCCTCATCACCCTCTTCACCCTAGTGAAGAATTTCTTCCTCATATCTAATCTAAATCTACCCTCTTTCAGTTTAAAACCATTACCCCTTGTCCTGTCACTATGTGCCCTTTTAGAAAGACCCTCTTCAGCTTTCTTGTAGGCCCCCCTTTAGGTAATGGAAGGCTACAACTGGTCCCTGTCCTTCTTATGTTGGGGGCCCAAGAGCTGAACACAGCACTCCAGGTGGGGTGTCACAAGAGCGGAGTAGAGGGGGAGAATTACCTCCCTTGACCTGCTGGTCATGCTTGTTTTCATGCAGCCCAGGATATGGTTGGCTTTCTGGGCTGCAAGTGCACATTGCCAGCTTGTGTTGAGTCTCCTATCAACCAACACCCCCAAGTCCTTCTCCTCAGGGCTGCTCTCAATCCATTCCCCACCCAGCCTGTATTTATGCTTGGGATTGCCCCAGCACAGGTGCGGGAGCTTGCACTTGGCCTTGTTGAACCATGTGTTGTTCACACAGGTGCACCTCTCAAGCCTGTCAAAGTCTGTCTGGATGGCATCCCTTCCTTCCAGCGTATCGACCACACCCCACAGCTTGGTGTCATCTGCAGACTTGCTGAGGGTGCACTCAATCTGACCATTCATGTCGCCAACAAAGATGTCGGTGCCAGACAATTGCTGTGGTCCCTATACTGACCCTTGAGGAACACCATCTGTCACTGGTCTCCACCTGGACATAGAGCTGTTGACTGCAACTCTTTGAGTGTGACTATCCAGTCAATGTCCTGAAGTTGCTCTTCAGATCAGTAGTGAGAATGTGGCAAGGTGCTCTCAAGGGACTAAATGTTTCTGCAGATGAAGCTAAATTTCTAGTAAAAGCAAACTATTGTATACAGCAATAACTCAAAATCATTTATAAGCAGTTGATTTGTCCTAAATATGTCAAATAGAAATGACTGAATTTTGCTTTATAAAATGGCTCTTCAAATCAATCATGTTAATAACATCTCACAAGATGATTGTTTCTCCCTAGCTAGACAAATCTGTCATTTTCATATGATCATAGTAGAGGTGCTACTAACTTCTTTACATAAGCAAGAAATGAGTAATTACTTCATGATTTTGTAAAGAAGTTTGTGAAAAAAAAGTAATCAATTGACAACATTTGAGAGGTTTTTTTTGTGTGTGCTTGCTTTCCATATTAGTGTTAAAAAACATCTGTATAGCATTTTCCTTCATTTTTCTCTGTAAAAAAAAAAAAGATAAATATTATATAGGAAAAGGGGAATATATATATATATATATATATATGAAAAATGCTTTCCAAAATAGGAAGAATGGATGCTTTTGCGTTATCATTTTCTGTTGGTGGAATTTGTTAGTCTTATCACCTACGCACCATACCTCTGGACAGCTATGGGTTAGACTCATAAAAATGAAGACTTCAGATACCCAATAGCTGTTTGTGCTGTCCTCTAAAAATAGTGATGGTGACCTTTGCAGTGAAACTATTTTATTAATCTGCATGGGTGTGTGAGAAGATGCTCTGATTTCAAAGCATTTGTTCTGATGTGAAAATTTTACTGAGTGAATAATAAAGCTGAATGCTTTGGGTTTAAATATAATCTAAAAAGAATTTGGGGCACGATACCAAGTAAATACATTCTCTCAGGGAGTTGGCCAGGTTCTGAATATTATCTACTTATGGACTTTACTTGTAATGTTGTAATCTGCAAACTACTGTATTATTCTGAAGTCCATGGCGATGTTTTTGACTCAGTAAAAAAGTCTGCACAAGGTTACCAAGCGACACGTTCTGATAGGAAGGATTTTGTAGTAAAAATGGATATTACTGCCTTCTTTCCAATCACACATTGTTTCAAGATTATGAATCATTTACAAGTAATTAATAAACGGTCTTTTACCAATCATTTATAAACTACATATTATTTGGGTGCCTAACCTTTCTTATAAAAAGCCACTACTGAAACATCCAGCCCTTCAGTTGAGCAGTCTCTTGAACAGTTCAGAATTTCAGTATTAAGCAGAGATGCCTGACCTATCTGTGGATAAAACAGCCATGGAAACTGCACCCCTACTTAAACCATTGCTTGGCCTGAACTATGTAGCCTTGATTCAATACTGTGCTTGTATGAGATCCTATCACATACTTTTGCTGAGTGCAATTAAGTGTTCACATGCATTGCCAGTTTGTTCAACAGGAACATGGGGATTTATCTCTCAAGCCAAGAATTAATGTTATTGCTGTTGTTGTTTTCCTACCACTCTGTATATCTGTGCTTTCACTGTGTTCCTATTGTCTACTTCTTTGTACTACTAGCTTTTTTTTTTCTCTCTTGTTATGCATTTGAATAGCACCTAGCATCAAGGTACCCTGACCTTAGCTAGTGCCCATATATGCCTTTATAAGTCATTTATGAAAACAATTTTCCATTCCAAAATAGTAGTACACGCTGTCTGGACTTACTTTACTGCTACAGCCTGAGTCCTTTTCTTTCATGATTTAAGCTGTTTTATTTCTGTAGTCCAGAGAGTGCAATGGAATTAGACAAAAAGAGATAGCAGTTTCAATCCATCACACACTCTTCAGGGTTCTGGTTCAGCAAGTGCTCTGAACACTTTTGTTATTTCTACTCTGTACAGTTCAAGTGGCTAAGAAGCATCAAATCAAAAAGTATCCTTTGCTGATAGACAATAGATTTCAAATGCATGTTGGCCAAGTTTTTAGCATTATCTGCTTGAATAAGAACAACGCTAATGAAGAAACTGGCTGTTACCTTAATTACATCTTTCCTCAAGGACTCTTACTCTGTGTGGCAATCAGTTTGTTCATTTTCTTCCTTGCAATGCTTTTCTCTGAGCAAAGCCCCTTGACCTTTCCGTCTCAACTGAAGTAGAAATAACTATATTACTGTAAGCTCTATAAAATCAGCACCTTGGAATAAACTTTCTGATGGAGGACAGTGGTGGCTAGCAAAATGCTTCTTCTGCATATTTGTGTTGGTAATATGCAAAATGTAATATGGTAGCTGAATGGTGCAGTTGATAGAATAGAAGGAAGGGATGCCATCCAAAGGGACCTGGACAGGCTTGAGAAGTGGGCCCACAGGAACCTCATGAAGTTCAACAAGGCCAGGTGCAAGGTGCTGCACCTGGGTAGGGGTAATCCCAGACATGAGGACAGCCTGGGAGAAGAACTCATTGAGAGCAGCCCTGCAGAGAAGGACTTGGGGGGTTCTGGTGGACGAAAAGCTCGACATGATCCAGCAGTGTGCGCGTGCAGCCAGAAGGCCAACTGTATCCTGGCTACATCAACAGATGCAAGGTCAGCAGGTCGAGGGAGGTGATTGTCCCCCTCTACTCTGCCCTCATGAGGCCCCACTTTGAGTACTGCATCCAGGTCTGGGGCCCCCAGCACAAGAAGAATGCGGACCTTTTAGAGCAGGTGCAGAGGAAGGCCATGATGAGAGGGCAGATGATCAGAGGGCTGGAGCACCTCTCCTCTGAAGAAAGACTGATGCAACAATGGATGAAAACTAATCTATGTATATCTCCTTGTCCTGTCCCTTGTCCAGTATTGCATTTTGCAGAAGCCCTTGTGTGAACATAAAGAGACAGTATCCTTCTTTGTGAGCTTTACAGTAGTAAATATGCAATTCTAAATTTAAAGTTACCTGAAAAATATTAGTCTGTTCTTGAAAAGCTGACACAATCTAATCATGCGAGACCTGCCTATTTTAAATAGATTGTGATTCATACTGTCTCCAGCTGTGCCTGGGAATTATTTGGGACAGTTTTATTTGGTCCAGGCAAAAAGGATTCCTGGGACTACTCTCCAATTAAATTTCATAGAGAATCATGTATCAGTACAAGGGAATATTCTTCTGTGTTGTTTAATATACTAGCATAAATGTTACCTTTATTTCCTGAAAAAATACTTTTCTTAACCTGCAGGCATACATTAAAGAAAGCAGTTCTGAATACAAGCACAAACAAATAGATGTTCACTCCACCCAAACGTGTCCATAGCCTTCTTTGCTTTCCAAGTATCTTAATTTCTTTGCAGCTCTCTACAGCTTGTTGAGATATTTAATAGCTGCAAATATATTATTATTAAATGTGCTTTGTTTTATTGGAGTGAATAATGAGACACTAAAAAGAACTAGCTGTGAGATCACTTAGTTTTAATTAAATGAATATATTTTGTATAAACATTACTGTTTATTGAAGGAGGGATAATTTCAAAAGAACAGATATTCGAGAAATTAAAAAAAGATAATAAATTATCTAAATTAAACTACTCAGGATCTGACAGTCAAATAAGCAGAATGGGCACTTTTTTAAGGCAAACATATCTTTCTTATCCAAAGTTTGCATCTCTGTTAATGGCATCTAATGGAATCTGTTGAGAATGGATTTTCCAATTGGGAATGGAGGGAAGAACTCTAAAATCCCTCAGAAAATGTATTTAGATAATGTATCATGGCTGTCCAAAATAGTAATAAAGTGAAAATTGAAAAAAAAATCAAGATGAGTTGAATCTCACAAATTAAAAAAAGATAAATAAAATCTACCATTGAGGTGTGCAAAGTTATGAAGAGGAACAAGAACAGATTGAGTCAACATCAAAAGTAACTCATTCTTGGCGCCAAACTAAAACAAACATTTCTTGGCATAGAAGTAGCTCTAGGTGGCATAGCTGGCTCTATTACATTTTTTCTTCAGGCTGCTAACTAAATTGTCCCAAAGATACTGTATGCTCAATGGAGAGTGAGATCTCCAAGTGGTGATTCAACCCTCCATTTTATTTAACCTCTTCATTAGTGACCTTGGATGACTGCCTTCCTAACTCTGGTACTTTAGATAAGTATTTAAAATTAATGTGCTGAACAACAGTCTTCATAATGATGAAAGCTGTACAATATGAAGGCAAAGTCAAGTTAGTTGACAGGAAGGAGGATATGGAAATGGAAAGGACCACAACTCAAGTGGAAGAAAAACTCATGAGTAAAATTAAATAGAGCTTTGGATAATTTCAGTACTGGAGGATCAAGATTAGCTGTCTGTGAAATCACAGAATCATAGAATCATGGAATGGTTTGGTTTAGAAGGAACCTTAATGATCATCTAATTCCAACCCCCCTGCCATGGGCACAGGCACCCTCCACTAGACCAGGTTGCTCAAAGCTCCATCTAACCTGGCCTTGGACACTGCCAGGGATGGGGCATCCACAAATTCTCTGGGCAACCTCTTCCGGTGCCTAACCACCCTCATAGTAAAGAATTTCTTCCTAATGTCTAATGTAAACCCTCTTTTAGTTTAAATCTTTTACCCCTTGTCCTGTCTCTGCACTACCTGACAAACAGTCCCTCCCCATCTTTCCTGTAGGTCCCCTTTAAATACTGAAAGGCCGCTATAAGATCTCCTTTGAAGCCTTCTTTTCCCTGGGCTGAACAACGCCAATTTTCTCAGCCTTTGTTCAAAGGAGAGGTGCTCCAGCCCTCTGAACATCTTCCCTCCTCTGGACCCGCTCTAACACATCCATGTCTTTCTTGTGTTGGTGGCCCCAGAGCTGAATGCAGTATTCCAGATGGGGTCTCATGAGAGTGGAGTATTACCTGACTTGACCTGCTAGATACACTTCTTTTGATGAAGAACGGGATATCACTGGCTTTCTGGGCTGCAAGTGCACATTGCTAGCTTGTGTTGAGCTTTTCATCCACCATTACCCCAAGTACTTCTCTGCAGGGATGCTCTCTATACACTCATCATCCAGCCTGTATTCATGTTTAGGATTGCCCTGACTCAGGTGCAGGAGCTTGCACTTGGCCTTTTTGAACCATGTGTTGTTCACACTGGCCCACCTCTCGAGCCTGTCAAGGTCCATCTGGATGGCAGTGTATTGCTGGAGAATAGCAAACAGTGTTTCAATAGGTGTTTGTGTGGTTGGAAATAGGTGGCATGGAAAAAGAAGGTATGACACTGCATAAGATCCTTCACAGAAGTCTTCAGTGATCAACACTGGTACTGGTTTCATGTAGTGCTTTTGTAATTGATGTAAGTACAATAATCTAGATGGGTTTCTAATGATATAAAATTATTAACCAATAGAAAGGAGAAAAAGACTAATTGTACAAGTAGAGTTAGATGGTTTCGGAAACTAGACCAAAAGAATTTGTACCATGCACTTAAAATTTTCCCTGTCTTTTAGCATATAACCTAACAGTCCAATCTTGGAGCATAGTCATTCAAGGCTTCTTCTATAAGTCAGTAAGGAATTCTGACACCTGCCAAAGGAGACTCAAGTTTTAAATGGCTTCCAGAGCTCTTTGAAATGTGTAATAATCTCTACTGAATAAGTGTGGAGCTTGGAGAGATGAAGTTTTTGTCTTGCCTGCCACAAATACTCCTTTTTCTTTACTGATTAATGTACATTTCTGTAACTACCTGTTCAGCACTTCCAAAGAGAGGGCGTAGGAGAAAAGAGCAACTTATATTACAGACATGTGAAAAAGGCAAATGTGATCTTGGATAGGTATTTCCAGGAAAAATAGAAGAGTGTTTGTCCCGGTGTACAGGATCCTGTAAATCACGTTCTGATTATTGCATGCAGGTAGTCATTGCTGTCTGGGGAAGAGAGAATCAAAGTGGGGACAGCTGTGGTGGAGGGTTATTAGTGTAATCTGAAGAGCCTATCACAAAACAGGAGCCTAAAAGAATTGGCTTTATTTAATGGAGCAAAAGGAAGCCTGAGAGTAATATTACTGTTTTTAAATATATCATACTGGATAGTAATGAAGACTGAAAGAAAAATGCTAATAAATAAGTGTACGTTGAGTGCTAGAAGCATTTCCAGCTCTCAGCTTAATGTGGCTCTAGAGTAAGCTCACAACAGATAAACTTTGTGTCCAGACTGAGCTGGATTAGAGATGAAATTTAATAAGTTTATAAAAGATTGTTCACATGTCACTGTGGTGCTGGAGTCACATTGGGAGGACATTTACTGAGTTTACACTTCTAGTGCATGTGTGATCTTCAGCAGTATGAGCATATGTATTTTAGAAGAAACAACTGAACTGAGGCACCTGGATGTGATGCTGTGTAACATGGTCTAGGTGACCGTGCTTGAGCAGGGGGGTTGGACTAGATGATCTCTAGAGGTCCCTTCCAACCTCAACCATTCTGTGATTCTGTGATTCTGTGAACATCTTCGAAAATAGCAGCAAGGAGAAGAAAATGATTATGAGAACATTGGTGTGTTTAATCTTGATGAAGACAGTAAGACATAATGAATTTTCTGGTTAGTTTAATTTCACTCCCTAGAAAAAACATTGGCATTAATGCACTTGGAAACAAGCTGAGCTACATGGCTGCAAATAGGGGAAAAACAGCAATTTATAAACTTGATGCAACATGCCCTGATCAATGGAAGAGGGTATACAGCCTGATGTTAAAATCTATGCCATCATTCAAATAAACCAATTGTTATGCCATGTTCAAGATAGATAAGGGGGCAAGAAAAAATGGCCTGTTATTCAATAAAGTAGAAGTAATTCCTGTGGCTACATTCTCATGTCCCCTTTTCTTTTTGAATTCAGTATGCAATAAAAAGAAAGGAAGGATTGAATGGCATGTAGTTTTGTACATAGGGAGAATCTGCAAATTCTAAAGGAATCACTTATATATTTTTGTCTGCCTAGTATGCTAATAATAAATTAGGGAAAAATCAAATAACCAAAAAAGTTTTCTCAATATAGGAACAGATTCTAATTTGGGACTGACCACACAAGAAACCAACCAAACAAAACTCACACACCTGAGATATTTCTCAATGTATTGCTAAATGCTAGGTCAGAGACAGGATGTTTTGCTACCATCATTTTCTAAAATCCACAGTACTGACTGCATCAGAAACTGGGATTTCATTGTCCAAGGTGAGTGCTTTCCTCAAAGCTGTATTCCTGTTCTTGCCTGGACTCACTGTGTGTTTCAGAAATTTATAGGAAAGGAACATCTTTGACTGGAGAGACTGAAGGAGACCCCTACCATCATGCCTTACAGGTCCCACTGCTAGATCTGCAGTCTCCAGCTTAGGTACAGAGGGAAATAGAAACTCAATTCTCACATGGGCATTATTATGCCTAAATCAGATGAGAAAGGACTGACCCTATTCAAGTGAGCAACCCCAGGTAAAAGCTTAAGTCGTGACTCTCAAGCAGAGTGAAGAGCTTCAGTCTATCTAAATCAGGCACCTTCACCCTTATGCAGGAGAGGCCTTCTGCAGTATTTTACACTGTCTAGCTGGTGTAATGGTCAAGTGGAATGTTGATTTGGGGGGCTCTGGCTGTGCTCTTCCTTGCATTGCAAAAGTCTAGATAGCTGATCCTATGCTGGCGTAAGTTGGTAGCTAGATAACTGAATCCTTTTTGGTTTGTTGTCTTATCCAGAAGGGATCACAAATGTTATCAAGGGGAGTTCCACTTACATTTTACTGTTGTTATTTTTTTATCTTGAGGATAGTAAACCTTGCAGCAAGTTCTCCAGAGGTGTTGTGAAATCTTCATCCATTGTGGTGGTCAAAACTCGACTGGACAAGACCCTCAGCAACCTGATCTAAATCGCCCCTCCCTGGAACAGGGATTGGACCAGGTGACCTCCAGAAGCTGCTTCCAACTACTACCATTCTGTTTAATTGTAGTTTGGGTAAAAAACAAGGAGATAGACCACAATGAATTTTGTCCCATCTTATTCCTCTCTTCTAATGTAATATTTCAGGTATCATAATACTCTCTCAGCAGTCCTATGAGACAGAGAGACTGTTATCCCCCTTACTGCAGGATGGGACAGTGGTCATTGTATATTTCTAAATAGCATTGTTGGAGCAGGACTTCTGAATCCCAAACTAAGTCTGGATCAGCCCTTTTTTAAGGCAATAGGATATAGCTACAACCAACAGAAACCAGAAGCAGGTGGAGTCCTGATCTCACTGGTGACACTGTGGGATGAGAATGGCCATGTCTTTCTGAACAGTGCCAAAGAGGGATTGGGCTGCAAGTCCACTATGTTTCCCATTGAACTGTGTCTGAATTTATTTGTGCAGAGTACAAATGTTCTGCAGCAGATCTAAAAAGCTCTCCTCAAAATGTACTCTGGGAAACTTGACATAGGTAGAAGAAATGAAGTTGATGTTCTCTGTTTCTTGTCAAGAAGGAGAACGTGTTCCTTTAGAGCTGAGAATATAACTATAAACAGTGCTGAGCTTTGTGGGCCTGCAGTGTCACTCCTAGGTATCAAAAACTAGTTCTAAAAGCTAAAAAGAAATTCAAGATGGGAGGTAGGCAGGTTGGCTGTAGGATGAAACTTGATGCTAATGTTGCTAAGATCTTTTTTTTTTTTTAATTAACCTTTGATTTTCTTCTGTAACACTGGAAATAAAGTGCACAAATACCTCTACTTTTAACTGCTAATTTTGAATAGATTTGTATTATCATAATCTGACTTCTTCAGTATGTTTACAGACTGTATTGGGTTTACATGGCAAGGGTTTGGTAGCAGGGGGGCTGCAGGGGTGGCCTCTGTGAGCATAGCCCAGGAGCTGCCCCAGGTCAGACAAGAGCCAGCTCCAGCCGGCTCCAAAAGGGACCCGGCGCTGGCCAGATCCCAGCCAGGGAGCGACGCTGGTTGGGCCTCTGGGAGAGCAGATTGAAGGAAGGGAAAATCT
>VXAA01003755.1:0-67114 GCA_013399115.1 Anseranas semipalmata | reverse complement strand
TGGAGAGGAGCCCAGGCAGGAGCAGGAGGCCTGGCGGGAGCTGCCGCCTGTGGGGGAGCCGTGCTGGAGCAGTTTGGTCCTGAGGGATGGGCCCCGTGGTACGGACCCATAGGGGAGCAGTTCCTGAAGAGCTGCAGCCTGTGGGAAGCCCACACAGGATCAGTTTGGGAAGGACGGCATCCCGTGGGAGGGACCCCACGTGGAGCAGGGGCAGAGAGTGACCGTGAAGGAGCGGCAGAGACGAAGCGTCATGGACTGACCACAGCCCCCATTCCCCATTCCCCTGCAATGCTCGGGGGGGAGGAGGTGGGAGAAGGTGAAATATGGGGGAAGGTATTTTTAGTTTGAGTTTAGTTTGTCACTGCTCTAGTCTGCTAGTGAGAGGCAATAAATTATATAAACCTCCCTACGCTGAGTCTGTTTTGCCCATGACAATAATTGATGGGTGATCTCCCTGTCCTTATCTCAACCCTTGAGCCCTTTCTATTGTATTTTCTCCCCCTTTTCCTTTGAGGAGGGGGAATGAGAGAGTGGTTGTGGTGGTGTTCAGTTGCCCAGCTGGGTAAAACCACCACACAGACACCGTGATCACAATGGTGCAGAGTGGGCCGAGTGGGATTGTTCCATCTTGACACACTCGGGAAAACAAACCAGAGCTTTTATGAGCATTGCGGCAACACAAAAGAGTTTCATATCAGGACTACTGCATGTTCATTTGGAAGTCTGTATAGTGCGAGCATCTACCCATTTGTGTGTCTGTGTAATCTAAATCTCTGGCTGTGTAGAATGTCTGTGTGATCACTTGAGGTCCGTATTCTTAGCAGAAAGACAACGTTATCAGTAAGTGGTTGTACTAGGAGTTATATTGAAGAATTCTGCCACCTTCGTGTATGTTGCAATGATTCAATGCTGGTAATTTGATTTTTTTTTTTCCCCTGACAAATGCAGTCAGACAGCAAGCAATATTTCAGTGTGTCAAGAGATCTAAAGTGGATTCTGACTTGAATAACTGCTGTTCACAGAAAAAAAAAGATGTACTTGTATTTACCTATTATGAGCAGATTTAAATAATCTGATAGCTGCCAAAGTAATTTACTTACATAAGTAAGAAGTGGGGCACATACTTGTTATTGATTCCATATATTCACATATTTATATCCATAAATTCACATTCACATATTTATTATGTGAGATATTTAGTGTCTGTCCCAAAGCTCAAAGAAATTACATGGAGCTATTTATTTTATCCAAATGCAAATCTGCAAAAGAGGATAAATGTATGTAAGGAATAGGAAGTGAAGAGGAAGTAATTACGTGTGTTCTGTCTCCTTTTCCTCTCCCTCTTCTGCTCTTACTGTCCAGTTATATGGATGTGGGGGCAGCATTTACTCTTTACTACGTTATTGGTTACCTGTGTGAATGGAAGAATAAGGCCATTTTTTCACCCCATCCGAGAGCAGACCACAGACCATTGCACAGTTCCATAGATTTAAATGCCACAAGAAATCTTTCTGCTCAGACACAGGGACCTTCTGCATAACATAGGTCGCAGAATTTTGCCCAATAAATCAAGCAGGGGAAGAAATCATTCTATCCTCTAATGCAAGTGTTGTCAAGCCCAAGAACTTGTGACTAAACCAGTGTATATCTTATTGAAAGACATTTGGTCTAAATGTAGGGCCTCCAGGAGATGATTAATCAGCGACATCCTTTAATTATGTTGCAACAGTTAATTACTCTTGCTGTTAAAAGTTGTCTTGCTTCCAATCTGAATGTGTCTGTCTCCATGGAGACATTCTTCTATGGAAAGAATAGGGCACCGTGACCTTTCTCCTCATAGAGGTTTCTATTTGTTGTCTTTTTTGGTAGATTGTTTCTCTTAATCTCAGGCTACAATTGTCCTAACGGATGGATGCGTTCTGATAGCTTGGTGTAAACAAAGATCTCCTCTAATCACTGCAAAAGATGTGCTTTGGATTTACATGAGTACACGGGATATCAAAATCTGGATCTCGCAGTCTGCATGCTGCTCTTTATAGCTAGAAGAAATCCTTGTCTGTAAAATGTGCTTGAATTTGGCCTCTCCTGAACCAACTTCGTGAAGGTTTCCAGTTTTGATTTCCATTCAACTTGTCTATTAGCCTCAGGGAAGGGAGAAGTATTCTTGCCAATTCCATAGATTTCACCTTCATAAAAGACATCTTGAAAGAAGAAATTAATCTTTCTCAGGGAGAGGCTTGCCTATTACTGATATTGACCTGATTTTATTATGTTGTGATGTCAGGGAGCAATTACTCAGCAGTCGGTACCGATGGCTTGAGGAACCTGCTGAAAACAGAGACTGACCCCTTTATTTTATTAATTAATTTATTTATTTTCTGCAGTTGATTTCTTTACATCACTTTCTTAAGCCTTTGAAATGTGGGATTCTGAGCCAAAGACTAGTCAAGGCAGTCTATGACACATTTGTGCCTTCTCTTTCGTTGTCTGTGGCTCCTAAATTCACACTCACACTCTGTTCAGGCACAAGTCAGTTACTTTATGTGATCTGGGATTTGGGAGCTTTGACATATGCGTGTCTCTAACTAAGCTTTACCAAAACAATTATATTTAGCTATGCATATTTTTTCTTCTTGATAAAACCTGTTTTAAATACCAGAATAATGAAAAAAAATTAATCAGCACTTTAAAAATCTAATTTGACTGACCTGGGATACACTAGATAGCACTGCTTACTGACAGATGTTCTGGACCAATATACTTTGCATTTACTCTTACTCAAACACTATCTACTCTCATCCCAAGGAGCAGACGACCTTAAAACCAGCAGCATACTGGATTTTTACAGGATTCTGTGCTGGAAAATGCATGGAGCTGTTTTCATTAATTATGCTCTTCAGCTTCATCCCATCTAGTTTGATACTTTTTCTCCATGGAGACGAGGAGTTTGATATTGACTCACATATGCGATATCCACGGAATTTGTGAATTGGAGGGGGAGGAGTGTCTAGGCTGACTTCTAGCACCCATACTCACAGAGCATCTTAATTTACTAATGATTTCAAAGACACTGAGTAAAATATTGCTCCTCGTTAAGACTGAATGTGCCAGTCTGCAAATTGGTCAACTTTTAACAACAGCAGTTAAAAATATCATTCCTAATGAGATGCCTAGAGAACTAGGAATAGCCTGAAAACACATAAATGAAGGTTTGTTCGTCCCTGGATGTTAGTCAGATAGTGCCTCACAACTGATGTTTCAGGGAAATCCCATGGTTGGATGATCTCTACCCTTATTGGTCTTCTTCTGTTTTCTAAGTGTTAGAAATGGGCTCATGCCAAAGTGTACTCAGCCAGAGCATGCACACAAGGAGAGGAGTGGAAAGGTACAGAGAACAGTATGTGTCCTGAAGGATGCCCTGGAAGAAATGAGGCAACCCCAAAGTCCTTTCTATCAACTCATCAGATTTAATTTAATAGCTTCAGATTTCTGTAAAGTATGATTATTCTGACTGTTCTCTGTACAGATATTCAGACTTTAGCACAAAGTTGTGAAATTCAGTGAAATTTTCCCTGCTGCCCACTGAAAATAGGAGTGGAGAGCTCTAGGACTCATGGGAGTGTTTGCATGGCAGGGTGGAGTCATCACAGGCTTTTTTTGTTTGTTCATTTCTTTCTTTCTTTGAAACATTGAGATTGAAATTAAAGTTGTTTTGTGAGCCCTAGAACTAGAAAGACCTCATTTCACCTCCTTTTCTCCTTTTTGTTTTTTTGTTCTCTCTCTCTCTCTCTCTCTCTCTCTCTCTCTTTGTTGTTGTTGTTGTTGTTGTTGTTCTCTTTTGTTTCCCTTGTTAGAGACAGTGATTTGGGTAACTTTCCTCTACCCTGCTCTACACTGACACTGAATATATATATTTTTTTCATGTGATTTGGGGGAACACTTAACATCTTTGTGACTTCCATCTTTTTTTTCTGCTGTGGCAGAAACTGGCCAAGAGATTTTGTTAGAAGGGGACTGAGAAATACACTATGTCTTCTGTAGAAAGCAAGCTATGAGCATTAGGAAGTCTTTGTGGAAATAGAATAAAGAGTAAAAATGTGTATCCTTTCAGAAAAAAAAAAAAAAAAGAGAGAGAGATTTTGAACTTCAAAGATGTGTGTGTTGAAAGTGGTGTGTCAGGTGGGAAAACCAGGCACAAGCTCTTCTGCTGTTTTAATTCATTTGATAATACTGCAGTCCCTAAGCCTTAATTGTGTTTTATTTTGAGGGTCACCTAGTAGAATCTTTTGGGATGACAAATTTGGACAAATGTTTGTGTTCATAATTTCTGCAGCAAGTCATAAATTTTGTTACCAGATAAAGTGAAATTGCTCACAGGAGTAAGGCACCAAGCATTTATGGGTCTTTTTATATCTCAGAAAGCACATGCATATTAATGAAAATGCATTGTAATGCCAAAAGATTATTTTGTTTCTTAAACAGACACAAATAAACACATCATTGGGGAAATTCTTGATATATAATTATATTTCATTTAAGCACTTCAGAAATTAAGAACATAAAAATGACTTTTTAATAAAACCATAATAAAACTGTCTTGCTGGGTTTTATTTGCACCTTACTGATTTAAGTAAATAATCAATTTAAATATATATATAACTATATTTATATCCTGAAGAGATGCTGGGTCACTTTCTGGTCCATAGAAAAGACCTGTCAGGAGGGGAGAAAAATAATAGCATGTAATGTCAGTCACACAAGAATATACCATGAAATCAGAGACTCTATCATCGTTTAAGAGCGATGAATTTCTGATAACAACAATATTCATCATCTTCTGGAAGACAGATTCCAAAATCTGCAAAAGAAGTTTTTTTCATTGAATTTAAAAAATATGTGTCAATTTAAGAACTTCTTGGAACCACAGTATCATAGAAAACTCCAGCTTGGAAAGGACCCTTGGGCATTGTCTTGTCCAACCTTCTGGTCAAAGCCTGGCTTTAGGTTAGATTGCCTAGTACCTCTCAAAGCAAGACTTGCAGAGAGCAGCATTCCACCACTCCGTGGGGTTACCTATACCAGTCTTTACTTAGTCTCATGGTAAAGAATATTTTTCCTGTGTCCAGATGGAATTTCCCCTGAAGCACCTTTCACCCCTTCTCCCTTGTCTTGTGACCGTGGATTGCTGTGATGAGAGCACTGCCATCTTCTTTGTAATAACCTTTTAAGTGCTAGAAGACAGTGATTAGATCCTTCTGAACTTTCTCTTTTCTAGGCTGAATAAACTCAGTTTGTTCAATCTTTCTTTGTATGTCAGCTTCTCCAAATTCCAATCACCTTCGTGGCCCTCCACTGTATGGTCTCCAATTTTTCAGTGTTTCTCTTAAACTGGGGAGGAACCAAAACTTCTTACTGCCATCAACTTGTTTTCTGTCTCTGAAGTCATCCATACGCACCTTTTTGGAAACAAAAATGTCTTCTATATTTCATGTAGAGAGGGACAGGATTTCATCCCATTTCTCCCTTTCCTCCTCCCTTCCTTCCTTTCTCTACTTGTGGGTTTTGGGGTCTGTATTGATTTGTATTTTATATCATACTCCATAAGGACTAGATATGGAAAATGCTTACAAGTCAGACCCAAAGACAAGTGTATTTTGTTTTATTTCTACTAATATATCTTTAGGAGCAATTCCATTTTATTTGGTAAAAATAGTGACATTTCCCATGCAACTTGTTAAGGTTTATTGCACTAATATTTACCACATTTTTTTCATCAGAGTAAATGCATATATGTCGGATGTATTTTCAGATTTGTTCAGAGCTTAAATATATTTTGGGGGAACGAAGTGTTATCATAATAGCCTGATTTTCAGTGAAGTGTTTTTAGTGAGAGCTGAAATTGTTTGGCAATTTCTGGAGTGTAATCCATAAGAATTAGTTGAATAAAAAAATTCCCTGTATTATGAACGAAAGAATTATTTTCCTGGATCATGGTTTGCCTATTCCAGGACACTGTTTATAAATGTTATTACTACTAAATACGGCAGAATACAAAAGAAATGAAGTTGTTGTTAATAAAAGCAACCTACTTGCCTTTTTGCAATTCACTTGTGCCTTGCAGCATCTTTGGATGTCTTTCATCATTCATGTGCTATAATACATTATGCTATGTAAACCAACTGTATGCCAGAGCCCTCTAGTTCCATTGCCAACTCCGTCAGTGTAAGGGGTCCTTTCAGCCTCTCGTTCTCTCTAGAAAAAAACGTGGGCACTCTGCGTGTCGTGAAAAGACTGCTTGTAGAAAGGAGAAACAGTGAAAAATCATTTTTGTTTTAATGCTGTTACTGAAACTCAGCACAGAAGTTTAAACCAAATCCCTGTTGTCTTTTGCGCCTTTCTCTGCATCGCACATCTGATGTGTCTGCCAGGGTGACAGGCAGCATCTCTGCAGACAGGGTGAAAGTGGCAGATGCCACATCCTTCTAAACCCTAATTTCCACATTCCAGGGTTCCAAAGCAATGACAGTACTTGAGATGAAGAGTAATGGTGTTGCTGTGTCACAGAAGACACATCTACACATTAGAATAGATTAAAAACTTTATCCAAAGATCACTGTCAGGCTCCTTTGACCCTGTTGGGCTTTGGTTTTGGCATCTGTCCCTGACAATGCTGTAAAAAGTCATTGCCATGTGGTGAAGTCAGTACAAGCCTCATACAACATTCTTGGGGATTTTAGGAATTTCTCTTAAAACAAAAAACCCTTCCCTTTTAAGAACAGCTTGTTTTTAGGTAGTCCTGTAACCTGGCTGTGTACTGTGTGAAACAATCATTTCTCCTTCTGGCCTCTGGAGTACTCTGCCTTTGATGTGTTCGCCATTATTTATTGAATTGGTGGAGTGATATTTGACAATGTTGGGATGATGACAAAGACAGAATCACAAAGATTATAGATGACCTTTTAAAAGACTGTGTGAGTGAGATATGCCCCCATGGGTAAGTTCTAAAAGGAACTGAGAGTCATCAATTTCCTGTAAAATCCCTGGGAACGAAGAGAGCAAAGCTCTCTTCTTTACAGCAAGTGCTCAGCATTGGTGAAGACATTGTCCAAGGCAGGGTTTCCCCATCATTTCTGCATGTACCTGTTGGCTTCTGTTGTGTAGACAAAGCTGATATGTCTACAATAAATAAATAAATAAATAAAAAACAACAACAAACAAACAAACAAACAAAAAAAAATGGTATCCTTATTTCCTAAAATGGATTGTATGCACCCGTCTATTTCTCAAGCGCAGGAAACTGCATTTGTCCATGATTCTGTTTGAAGAAATTTGTACCTTGAAATCAGCATGGTGGTTTGCTTCTGACTGTGCTGTGATACTCTACATCAGACTTCTGCCTTAAATAAGGTCAGAAAAAAGGTGCCCCGTGCCAATACTTGACATATGAATACAAGACTCCTGTCAGCACAGATGCCAGTCCCAGCTGCATAGCTCAGCTGTTCTTGCTGATGGATGCCAAGTGGTGTAGTGGAGCAACATATAAATTAAGATCCTGCATACATGAATTAAGCATTGATGAATGGAGCCATCCCTATGAAGATCCCATTTTCTTCTAGATGACATGCCCATTTACATTTAAATAGTGCTTAGAGTTTAGCTGCTGATTTGACATCTTTTCTGTTTAAGAAACTGTTCCCACTTTTCTGAATGATGTGATGTAGCCTATTTGGGGTACCCTTTTGAGTAGTTATTCCATCCAAGTATTTGCCAGCCTCTTCCCAGGTTCAGCCCCTTCCACAGACTCTCCCGTGGATCCCAGCTGAGTGCCAGAGGAGATGGCACCTGACTTCCACAGCATGTGCTGAAAAATTGCCTGAGTGTTTGCCTCTAGGGCAGTACTGCCAGCTATCAATTAACAGTGCTGCAAGCTAACACAAGAGAGTCAATAAGACATTCCTCATTACTTGCTGCTGTGCATTATTGATGCGGAATATCCTCAGGATGATGTTAACATAATTCTGTCCTGTTCCAGCTTGCTGGCACCAGCCAGTGTGATATCAGCAGTGACTGTTTGCTGTATCAGACAGTACTTGTTTCTTTTTTCTTTTCTTTTTTTTTTTTTTGTTTGAGCTTAGTGGTTAATTCTGCTTCTGCTTATGGATGCTCACCCTTTGCTCACTAGAGAATCACTCTGATATTCAGCACTCATTCAAATGCCTGTCACTGAACATGCATCAATCTGTGCAGTACTGGACACTGCTGGATATTTCCAGATAGAGGATAATGACTTTACTTCATTGTGGGGCTGTTAGGAAAACTTCTACTCCATTCAGGGAGCTTTGGAGAGCCTCTAACGTGTCTCTTAACCTGAGGCTGCTATACATGAGCTTTATACATACTTTTTAATGGTTCAGTTGCATAATTAGAATTTAAAATGGCAAAACAGAAACTGCAAGACTGAAGAGTGGAAAGAAAAGGGGTCTGAAAAACCTGGAAAACTTCCACTGACACAGGACCAGCGCAGCTGAAATCTCCAGCAGCAGAGATGGATGGTGAGTGCAACACTGCCATCTCTTGAATACCCTTTGCAATATCTTGTTTTCCACCAATTTCTTTTGCTCAGTTAGGGCCGGAGCTCCACTGCATGCATCCCAGCATGCTGGGCACTGCAGCCCAGCTCTCAAAGGCTAAGTAATCTAATCGAAGTCCAGACATGCTGAAAGAGGAAAACAAACAGTGAAAAGGTAGCCAGAAAATAGTAGGAAGCTGACGGTAGTCTGGTTGCACTGTTATGTGAAAGAAGGTTTGTTTGTCAAGTCCTTTCTTAGGTTTGAAATTTGAGAGGGTTCAAGGATAAGGAGACCATTAGATCACCTAGTTTGGATGCCTGCCTATTGCAGCATATTCAGTTTCTTTTGCACTGGGCCTTGAAGCTTGTTATCAGCTAAAGAAGAGCTTCTAGAAAGGTGTCAGAGATGGAACTGAAAAATGAACAGATTGAGAATCTCTTGGTGGTTCGAGTTACCCTCATTCTTAGAAATGCATGTGTAATCTGCACTTGGAATAAATTCAGCTACAATTCACAGCTACTACCTCCTTATGCCTTTCATTGTTAAAGTCAAAGTACCTGGTATTTTTGTTTTTGTGAAAGTATTTCACATAATGGGCATGCTCTCAATCTACCTTTTGCAAACTGAACCTGTGCTTCAGAAGAAAAAGAAAAGAAAAGATAGAAATCTGCTACACAATTGCAGCCTCCTTACTGCATAACTTCTGACATAGTTTTCACTTTCCAGTTTAAGGTAGATATTCTTCAAAAGATACTTTCTGTCCTCTGTTGTGTGTTCTGATCATAATAAATTAATTAGTATGATGGTACTTAAAATACTGGTAGATGAATTTAGCCATGTCTGGAATGCGTGCTTCAGTTTGATACATCAAAGCAATTCCATATGCTCTGTGCAGATCCAGAAGCAGACTCTGAAAATATTCTTTGAGACTTTAACAACTAGAATCTATGTTTTAAATATAAAATCAAATAAAGCAAAATTTAAAAATCCAGAGACTTTGGCAAATGACCAAAAATCTGCCTGGAGCACTTACCCTGGGCTAGCCCCTCACTTTCCCACGAGGGTAGAACACTCGCTTTGGGAAATGCTGTGCTAGTTACTGTAAAATTAATATCGAAATTTTACTTTTTGGTCCAAATGAATGAACTAAATCTTGTCAGACTTCTCTAACCTTAATCTGTCCCCACGTAAATAGATTAAGGTTGTATGTAAAAGAGAAATCACATATAATAACAGTCTGTTTATCTGTTTACTTCATTCTGGTTTATATTGTTTAAGAGGCCTGGGGAAAAAGTCAAACCACATTTCTCAGTGAATTGAATTGCCACGCTTTAATTCTCAAATCTCTTTTGTCTCCCAAATCTCATAACTCATAATTTTTAGCATCCTAACATCTCAGAGCACACTGCTTTAAAGCTTGATCTGGTACAGTTTTATTTCTAATCTTTAATTATGAAATGACAATTACTTTCTCCACTGTACAGATTGCAAAGATGTGCTGAGCAAGATTTCCATAACATCATTCCACGAGAGGAAAAAAAAAAGTGTAGTCCAGATTTTTCCTGGGTTTTCTGTATTGCTTCTAGTAGTTGGTTCAGAATGCAGAAATGTGATGCTTTTCCCCTTTGTGCAGATTTATTTCATACCATATTCTTCCAAGTCACCCAGTCTTCCTAACCAGACTCACCAAATATGTAGTTACCAACATGTTTGTTAAAAAATAATTTAGAAAATCACCTGTATATAGTCAATTTCTTGAGCAGCTATTCAAAACACACAAACCCAAAGTCTTTAAGTAGCACAAAATCCACAGGTTACCTTTTAGGGATTAAAAAGGTTACAGTAATCCTGTTCTTTGTATGTTCTTTATCTGGATCCATATTTTCCATTCAAATATTAATTTACCGCTACCTTTTGATTTTTATCTGTATTTTCTGTTCTACTTCCTGCCTGTGACAGCAAAGATACTGAAAATCCCACATACCTACATAAATTCTTTATGCTGTTCGTCCTTCCAGACACAGTAGTATGTCCTTATTCATGCATTTAGGAAACAGTGTACCATGTAGCAAACCTGTGAATGCTTGGACTAATATGCATGAGCTAATGACAAATTTTAGCATGACTCACAAATCATGGTGATATCTTGCATCCATTCATTGTCAAGGTAAAAAACATGAGTGTATTTAACAGTATGCAGGACATCTCATTACTTTTTTTTTTTTTTTTTTTTTTTTGACATTAAAGAACAAAGAGAAAAATAATCTCACTAAAGTTGTGAGTTTATTTTCGATAAGCAACATCAAACTGCTCTTTGGGGTGTTTGGTCTTTTCTCTTGCAAAAGAAGTTTGGTAGTGAAATAAGCCAAACAAAGGTTATACCATATATGGGAAGAATAAGGTGAGCAAGGGAGAATTGCTACTAACTGATGTTCTGCACCAAAATTCTCTTTGTAATGTAGCATTGCAAATATAAAGCTCTGGTGTTCATATGGGCAACTTGTGAATTATTCTGTATTACTTCCTTACCCCTCTATAGTGCAGCTGAAAGGATGTTGAAGGCATGATGAGCCACAGTTCTATTACTTGGCAGGGTGAATAGTCATTACAGTGTCAAATAGTGCATATTCTGATATTCAGCCTGAGGAAATGTAGTTCAGCTGAAATTGCTTGTCAGACCTCTTGATAGTGTTTGCCAAATCAGGTTCATTTGGATCAATGATTCAATTTTGGAGGCATAGGTGAATGGGACTGTACCTATGTTGGTGGGGAGCCTGATTTAAGTCTACAAAGTTATTCACAGCCTTGATTTACAATGACTTTCAGGATATTCTTAAACCTCCTTGAGGGCTTTGGTCTGTCCTCTGTCCTCTCTGGAGTGTCCCTTCACCAACATCAGGGGAAGGTCTCCAGGTTCCCCTGAAAGGAAGTCAGGCATGCATGGTATGGCTTGAACTACTTTATTGTTTTTGTCAAGACTGTGTTGATCAGAAACTGGGCCATTTGGTAGGTGCTCTCAATCAGCCTCATTCACTTTGTTTTGTTTTGCCTTTCATTCCCTTTTTTCCACCTCCTAGATAAACAACCTGTCCTATTTATTTTTTTCCCCATTGTCTCAAATTCTGCTGAATTTACATCCTTATTTCATTATTTTTCCTTTTTTTTTTCCATAGTTCTTTAGTCAGAACACCAGCAAACCAGCATTGTCTCTCCTAATGAAGGTCCTTCACTATCTTTTAACAATCTTCAATGAAATGAAGTTCCTGACTCTCCCATTTCACTATCTGTAATGTCCTCTACTTTCTCCCGTAATTGACTTACAATTTTAGATACATGTCATAGCTGACCAATGACTTTTCCCTTTTGTTGTCTGCAGTGTCTGACACTTTCTCATGTTGTTAGCCCCTTAGTTTAACTTCTGGTCAGGAAACTTGGGAAACTCTCTCCTAAACAAGCTCCAGAAACAATATATGTCTGTATGCAGCCTTTCAGGGAAGGGACAATGCCAGTGTTCAATATGTTGTAGAAACAAAATTGTCCCTACAAAATTTTAGTCCTATGCGCTGAACCTTTCCCAAAGTTCCCTATTGATGGGTAGAGATGTTGGAGTGGCACCACTTGTGTTTTGATACTCTCCATGGTCAGCAGATGTTACTGCACACAGAACTGGCATGTGGAGCTTGTCTGGGATTAAAATATGGGACAGTTTACACCCAGGATGGAACAGCATATAACAAAATATCCAGCCATAGGCCAACAAGTCAAATAACTGACATTTGGAGCAGCACATACCCTGCAGTGGTGGGATTGATGGAGTTGAGTCACAATGTCCGTGTCTGTAGATCAAGACTGCTGATACTAAGGACTTAATGTCAACACTGTCGATGTCATTTTTCTAAATCAGAATTATTATTTTTAACTTGGTGGTAGTTCTCCTCTGGTCCTAGATAGTTAATGCATATTTTGCTGGTGTACAGTGTTTTTGAAGTGCACCTTCCACTTTAGCTTCATTTAAAAAAAGCCAGCTGTCATACTCTTTGAGTATATCACCATGTAAACTGGATCAGAATAGATGGGGAAAGTCAAGAGATTCACTTCAGAAGTGCACTTTTAGTGGTCTGAACCAAATGAAGATGTACCCATTCCTTGCCAAGAAATATGTGCTGCAGAATGAAAAAAAATATCCAGTTGCTTCTGTATTTATTAGAGGTATTATTCAGACAGGAGAAAATGAGAGTCTTGGATTTCTTCTGTAAGCTGTCAAGCTGATCTTGACTGGAATATCTATTCAGATGACTTCAGTAAACCAGCCTGACAAGTTGTAGGGAGCTGAGAACAGTACAGAACAAATATCAGTGAGTTTCTTGGCCTTATCCCCAGACTGTTCTCATTCTGAATTGGCCTTTCCCTTTTTTCTCCAAGGTTCAGCAGATGTTTAGCACAGCAGGACAGATGTGGGGATGCAAGAGAACTTGGCTGCCAGTAGTTATTCAGCCAAAAAAAAAAAAAAAAGTGCCTGGCAGGAGGTGATATCTCTGATCAGAACAAGTAGTGTCTCCTGCCTGATACTGTATCAAACGATGGAAAAAAATTGTGAGTCTGACTACAAAGTCAGCTTTAAGTTCTGTTGCATATTCTACTTGTTTTCAGTTTCAATACATAAAGGTTATATTAATAAAACGCTCTTCCAATTAAGCCATGTCCAGAACATTTGAATCCACAAGGACAGACACAGACCAGGTCTAAAGGTGAGGAACTGCGTATCTTACCACATTATATTACACAAAAACTGTGCTCCACCAGAGGGAAAGTGCACGTGGGCTACAGCCCCCTTCACTACTCTTTATTACCATACCACTGCCACACTTTTCCTGTCCCATCCAGATATACAATGACTAGATATTACTCAAGTATTTCTGTGTAGTTCATCCCCATTTGGCAGAATATTTGCTGAACATTTGGCATGTCAAAGAGAATGGAAAAATATACTCTACCAAGGTTTCTTTTGGTAGTTTTCCAAGTGGGTATTCAATGAATGAAGGAAATGCCATCTTTTGGCCACAGGTCATATCTTGAGGCCTCTCCAGTTTTCTTTATTAAGTCCCTACTCTGCAAACTTTCATTAATTTAAGGAAAGCTTGACTAAGTCAGTTGAAAAAATATAAAGTGAGCGTCTGAGAAGTTACCATTCAAACATTGTGTTACATCAGTAATACTTATAACCTGTTTTTGTCCTTCGTACACATGCTGATTATTTTATACTGCTTCTTACAAAAGGTGCCCTACATTATGTAGCTTCTGTGTGCTCTGGTGCTGATATCCCCGCCTCGTACATGACGAAGGGAAATATCAAAATGTAGAACTTAATATGATAGTGTGAAAAAAGTAATTTTACCACTGCAAAACTGAATTGATCCTGATCATAATCTGTGATACTGAAGTTTCTGAAGTAACAAAGGAAAGCCATTAAATAAATAAATAGTGATGGGTATTTTGTTTAATGGACAATTGAATGGTTCTTTTAAGTAAGTTCAGAAGATTAATTGAGTCAAGTTTATCACAAATCATGAATTATTCTGGGATGGCTGTGAGAGAGGAGAATGGTTGGAAACTAACTAGGAGGAAAGGGTGGTAAAAGCAAGCAAATTTTTTTGCCCCAAAGCCTCAAAAAAAAATTTTGGATTCCCTGGTACAAAACTTGGAAAGGAATAATCAGTTGCAATGGGAGTCAATGTGCTTTTCTTGAAAATCAAACTCCAATTAGAGAATCCTCACTTTGGACCTCTATATCCTGAAACACACTTCAGGTTATGGATGCAACTGAAACTGATAAAAAAGGAAGGATTATCCAAGCAAGGTGAATGTCTACAGCAACAGTGTCTTCCTCTGAGAGGATCATGGCTCGATGTCTTTACTCTCAATAGAGAATCAAAGACACTTCGATAATGAGATTTATAACATCCTAAAGTAGATGTCTCAAAGACATCAATGAATCTTGCACCAGAAACATAATATTTTTCCCACTGATCTTAAAGGCAGCCTAGGGGTGACAATCTTGGCTATGGTTATGTCACAGTTATGGAAAAGCGGGTCATTGTGTACATGTATGCCAATCATTCAGATGATTTCTTGAGAAAAGGTAAACAGCAGTAGAAAAGTTGTCATTGACAGGCCTGTTCCTCTGTATTGAAGAGATTTGTTCAAGTCTGGCATTCATTTTGAATTGCAAATTCAATTTTCCTTGCCTGTTAGTCTTAGTTGCCTTTCTTGGCTCCACAGTGAAGCCTCACAAGTGACAAATAGGAAGGAAAAATCAGTTCTCTTGGCTGGCTGGGTGTGCTTTTGCTCGTGCAGCCCAGGATGTGATTAACGTCTATCATTGCAAAAGCACACTGTTGACAGATGTTTAATTCATTGTTCACTTGGACCAGTTTGCCCAGTAACAATGAATCATTCAGGGCACAACTAATTCTCATATCGACATGAGCTTGGGTTGCCTGTTAGCCACAGGAGTCCATGGCACTCATCTTGGTTTCCTTGCTTTACCTTCTGTCCCCCTCTTGTTGGTGACACGGACAGTGGGATTGAGTGCACCCTCAGCAAGGTTGCCAATGACACCAAGCTCTGTGGTGCAGTCAACACAGTAGAGGGAAGGGATGCCATCCAGAGGGACCTTGACAGGCTTGAGAGCTGGGCCTCTGTGAACCTCATGAAGTTCAACAAGGTTAAGTGCAAGGTCCTGCATCTGGTTCGGGGCACAAATAACAGGCTGGGTAGAGAATGGATTGAAAGCAGCCATGAGGAGAAGGATTTGGGCATGTTGGTTGATGAGAAGCTCAACATGAACTGGCAATGTGTGCTTGCAGCCCAGAAAGCCAACCATATCCTGGGCTGCATCAAAAGCAGCGTGGCCAGCAGGCTGAGGGAGGTAATTGTCCCCCTCTGTTCCGCTCTCATGAGACCCCACCTGGAGCATTGTGTTCAGCTCTGGGGCACCCAACATAACAAAGACACAGACCTGTTAGAGTGGGTCCAGAGGAAGGCTATGATGATCAGAGGGCTGGAGCACCTCTCCTATGAAGACAGGCTGAGAGAGTTAAAGGGTTGTTCAGCCTGTAGAAGAGGTCTTTGGGGAGACCTTATACTGGCCTACCAGTACTTAAAGAGGGGGTCTACAAGAAAGATGGAGAGGGAATCTGTATCAGGTAGTGTCGTGATAGGACAAGGGGTGATGGTTTTAAACTAGAAGAGTGTAGATTTAAGTTAGATATAAGGAAGAAATTTTTTACTATGAGGGTGGTGAGGCACTGGAGCAGGTTGCCCAGAGAAGCTGTGGATGTCACATCCCTGGAGGTGTTCAAGGCCAGGCTGGATGGGGCTTTGAGCAACCTGGTCTAGTGGGAGGTGTCCCTAGGGTGGTTGGAACTGGATGATCTTTAAGGTCCCTTCCAGCCCAAACCATTCTGTGATTCTGTGGTTTCCACTTCTGTCTCCTCATTATAATTTATCCCAGTTAACTACTGACTTATTGGTGACTGTGCCTTTGAGCCTTCTTTACCGAACAAATTGCAGTTTGTAACAGGTGGTGACAGCAATCTCATCTGTAATACAGTGATTCAGGACAAGATACAGAAGATCCCAGTTTTCAGAGAGTTATGTTTCTACCTCCAAGTAGGATGTAGGTCCAGCCACAATGGATGCTTTGGAAGTAAAGAAGAAAGTTAAATTGAAAGCTGACTGTCATATTTGCAAAATAAACCTTTAATTTTGTTTAGGATTTTCAAGGGAACCTAAAAGAGACAGGTGTTCAGTTCCTACTGAATTTCAAAGATACTGATTTCCCTGATTCTTCATGCCCCTTTATAAATTCCCAACCTCTATCTGTATTTAGCAAATTTTGCTATCTCAAATGTTGTTGTATGGACCCAAAAGGGAAAGAATAATATTCATAGAATCATAGAATATCTCAAGTTGAAAGGTACTCACAAGGATCATCAAGTCCAACTCCTGGCTCCACACAGGACCACACAAAAATGAAACCATATGTCAGAAAACAGTGTCCGAAGGCTTCTTGAACTCTGGCACGCTCAGTGCCATGACCACTTCCATGGGGAGCCTGTTCCAGTGCCCGACCACCCTCTCGGTGAAGAACCTTTTCCTAACACCCAGACTGAACCTCCCCTGTTACAGCCTCATGCTGTTCCCTTGGGTCCCGTCGCTGTCACCAGAGAAGAAGAGATCAGTGCCTCCCCCTTCATGCCCCATTTTCCACATTTCAGTTCCACAAAGATTTGCAATTCTTTTTTTCTTTATCTTTTTTATTTTTATTTTTATTTTCATTTTCATTTTCATTTTCATTTTTTTCATTTTCATTTATTTATTTATTTATTTATTTCAGTTAGATGAATTACAGCACAATGTGTTGCATAGGTGAAAACATGAAACTTTTATGACGCTTTGAGAATCTCAGACTGTGAAATTTACCTAGTTTACAGTCTATTATCAAAATTTATCTATGATCATGCACTTTTTTTTTTTTCTGAAAGATGGTATTCTGACTGAATTATAGTACAGTGACAAAATTAACTTCATTGGCTTATTTGCTCTATGTACATTTTTCAATGTATACTTAATCTTAATTCCATGGATTATACATGCAGAGTTTTTAAGGACGGTTCTACATTTTTAAATTAAAAAACACAATTCATGTAATTTTGGCTGCATTTCCCATTGCTGCATTAACAATTTACTCATCAATTTCTAATTTACATGAGGAAACATTTTTCCCCCTAATCTGGCTCCCAGAATACATCTTGTTTGCCTGTGTATAGCAGTTGGACTAGAAGCATATGGAATGACTGAGAATTGAAATGTATATGTGCAGTGGGGATCATACTGAAAGTCTGCAGGAAATGAGCTGTAAGTACTCTTTTTCTCAGCCTCACTGCCAGCCCATATTTCCTGCCTTGTCCATCAGCTTGGCTCTCTCTTACACCAGGATGGTATGCAACAATTTTAATTCTCTGATTGGGCTTGGACATCTGTCTTTGTAAGCATGCTGTGTCAATCTGATCTTTTCAACAACCACATTGATTAATTCCTACGAATACATTTTCTCCAGTGCTTCCAAAACTTGATAGTAAATGAATTACCTTGTAAAAAGTGATTTATTTTGTTTGAGTCCACTACACTAAGATACTGAGTTTTATCATGCACTACTAATACTTTTTCTCAGATTCTTTTCAGTGCATTATAGAGAAAAGTGCTATGGTTACAGAGACAGCTGGATCCATCTTCCCTCCCAATCTCTCTGACTAAAGTTTTGTTACTAAAAAAAGCAACACAAGAACCACAGGCCCATTGGCATTATATTACTTGCATCTCTAAGATCTTATTATACAGCAGGCCATATACACCTGTATACTGGAAATAGTCTTTGGCTGTGCTAGCTCCTGAGCCACAGACACACATTGTTTAGTACAGTATTGGTTGACCTGGACAGAAACTTGATAGGGACAATGATAATGATTAAATGACATGGATGAATGCTGCTTGAGGTAGTGTTCATAGCCAAGCCCTGAATCTTTCTCGTTAGAAAATATATATTTAATCACAGTTCTTCCCTGATCCCCCCACCCCCCCTCTACTGGAATCCCATATTTTCCCTGTTTTGCAATGGACCTACAACACTATCTCTAGGTTCATTCAATATCATACAGTGCTTGATAAGGTGCAGTGCCAAGCTAAGTTGCCTGAACTATATCTGGACTTAACCTTAGAAAGTCAGCCTGGCATTATCCTGTTACAAGTGGATTTTCTAGCTCTGCTCTCCATGAACTCACATCCCAGTGTTACGCTCTGTCGCCTGTTCAAAGCTGCCCAATGCACTCGCTGTTACTCTGTGGTAATTCTGGGTTTGGTACGTGCAGTGCTTTCCTTCCTGAACCATTCTGGTGAATAACTAAGGCTCAAAGAGTCTTCTTAAGCCAATGTTCTGCTCAGATTCCTCAACTGAAATAGAGCACTTTGGAAAAAAAGTAACACATGATCTATGGACCAAGCAAACAGATTTTCTGGCCATCCTCAAATATCCAGGATATCTGCCTGAAATGTTTCTCATTTTTAGTGTAGACATCATTTCTCTTTTATTTTATTTTTTGGCTTTGCTAGTTATGAGACTATTTGGCAAGTTAGTTTGAAGGTCAAGTCAGTCTCCTCAGAGCCTTTGGTTCTGCAGTTCTGAAACATCTTCTGTTCCCAGCAGTTCTCCTAGATCATGACTTTATCTTCCAACTTGTCCCCCCAGCAGCATTCTTGATGTAACTGCAAATAGTTAGTAAATAACCCAGTGTTTAATGCAGTGTTGTCACACTGTTAACACCAGTAAACATGAAAAGATATCTGGGAAAACTGTATAAAGCTACCCTTCTAGATTTCAGACAAACTGCCCACAAGCCTTCTGGATCTGTGGCACCGAAGTGCTCATTATCACTTCCCCCCTCATCACAGACTTTCCAGGACCATCAAGAAAATGGGGGTTTATGTTCCCATAACATTATTCTACATATTTCATATAGGTATTCATATATAAGTATTCTCACTCCTACTCAAACTAAAAAGAAATCCAAAGAAATGCTAATTAAATACTCTTTCACAGTCCACATGTGCACTAAATCACTGTTAAAACCACATAGCTTTGTGCTTTAACAACTGGATCATGCTTCCTTGTTTCTATTTGTTTTGGATGAGTTAAAAAATGGTAGGATATCCCACTGTTAACACAAAGAGGTTCGTTCTTTAGTATTTAAGTATACAGACTAGAGGTCTGTGTTATGTATATGTACCATAGATTTCTCTATGTTGGCAGGTAAAGAATGGCATAAAGAATTTGCCATCCTCCTTTCTATCCCCAGTAAAAGTAATAGACACAGAGCAAAATACATCTAGGCGTAAGATGTTATTGAGAGAAGAACTGTATGAGAATTGTTTAATGGTTTGGACATTAACTTGGAAATGATCTTAAATGTTGATGTACAAGCACATTACTGGCCTGGTAAACTCTAATTTAAAATTTTCTGGTCATAAAGGAGGTTGTAACAATGCCACAGGTAGCAAAACACTGTGATGTGCAAATGGACCATGTCCTTTGGCTTTGATCAATGACAGAATTTTGTTAATAAAGTTACTGATATGTAACTCTCATGTGTTTGATAAATTATTCTCTGCTTAAGTGAAGAATGACAAAAGGAATTCACATGTCTAAAAAACAGTTTATATGCTACTAGGGATACTTCACTGTGAAGAGACAACACGTTTGAATCTACCAAAATGACCATAGGTCCTCATTCCGGTAATGAGCCAAAACAGATAGTAATTAGAATTTTTAGCCTTTCATTTATACATATACTTACTAAACACTAAATATACTAAAATACTAATATGACCTGTGATCATGTCAGTTACCTAAATCACTTGAACCACAAGAGAGAAGTACTTCCGGGAAACTAAGTATAAACACATTGTCACCAGCAGGCAAGCAAATTACACATCGTTAACACTGTTTAATCTTTTTCTTTGTAGATTTGTACAGTATGCAATCAATTTTCTTCCATATTTTTTCCTCATCATTATATTCACATTAATATTTAATCACAGTTGCAAGACCAGGGGAAAAAATAACTATGTTAAATGCAAATGTTGACTTAAATGGGAAAAAATAGCTGCAAGAAAAGAGAGGCATCTTATTTTTACCCAGTCAGAAAATGCTTTGATGTCAAAACCCTTTAAAGTTTAAATACTTAGTACAGGCAACCCATTGAAACAGGTTTCTCTTTGGTGTAAACAAGTTCAAGTTCATGAAAATCAATGTTCATTGGTGTGTTCACTTTGCATTGATGTTGCAACATAGACTCTGAAGTAAAAAATCTCGCTTTTTTCTTACAGTCAGATTTTTAAAAGGAAAACTCAAATCCTGTCTGACCTGTATAGCATAATGCTTTAAATAGCAGTAATTCTGATTGGGGTGGAGAGGGGGGATTATTTTCTGCTAAGATGAAATGAAGTTATTATGTCAGTCTAATTTATGGCTAATATAAGAACAGACTTTTGTAAAGACTTCAGGTTGAAACGGATTTATTACTTCCTTTCGGAAGATTTTTGAATTTGCCCTTAGTGTAAAGAGCATACATGTTATTTCCAACTTAAACTTTGGAAATAACACTGTGAGATATTAGAGATTGCCTGGTGTGTGACAGCTAAATGGACGTGATGGCTAACATCATGGTTTCTCCGTGGTACATGGTTTCACCTTGGTCACCTCTTGCTGATAGCTTTTGTACCCCAGTACACAAACTTTCCCCTTGTGTAATCTGTACAGTTTAGATGCTTCAATTAGAATTTTTTAAAATGCCTACGTTTAGAAAACCTTTTTGGTTTTCAGATTCTATCTTTTCTAATTCTATCTTCAAATGTGATCAAGCTGGGAGTTATCTTTTTATGCAAGGAAATTTCCATTGATGAGTTAAGGGAATAAAGATAGTACTAATTGGTTGCATAATAAAATATCTGGAAAGTACATGAAGGCTTAGGCTGTTAATTAAGATAAATTGTGAAAATAGTCATACAGACTATAATTTCCATGTAGACTTTAAAAGCAAGAAAATTATCTTGGTGAAGGAGAAATATATGGTAATGAATTCATCCAAGAATCTGATTCCACTCTGAGAGTTCCAAATCAGCTGCTAGTGGCAAGTACAATTCGGGTTCTCAAACTTACTTCCATCTCCAGTGTCATGTCTCTACATTTTCTACACAGACAGTGATGGGCACTTATAGAGGGCGCTTATCATGAGTAACAATTAGATTAAAACTCTGGATCATCTGTTAAGAATCTACCACTCTCACAGCCTATTTTTGTAAACCCAAATCACACATATGTGGGTCATTTAAACCTTACTTTTACGTACGTCTTACTTATGAGTGAAAGGTACTCAGTTCAAAAGCAGAGTTATCAGACTCGTTGTTAGGAAATGTGATTTGCTATTATCATTGTTTTCATGTGCTTAATAAACAAATGCTGAAAAGTAGGTAATATATCACAAAACAGGATCAGAAAAATCCACGTGGTTAAGTCTAGTCCCCTGTATTTTTCCAGAGTCTCTATTGTTTGCTTTCTTATAACTGATTTATCTCACTTCAGTTTCTCTAGGAATAGAGCTTTCACTACCTCCCTCAGAAATCTATTCCACTGACAAGTTGTTATCACTAGGAAACATTTGGAGTGCAAAGCCTTCCTTAAGACTCATATATCACCAATATGTTGTAATGACTGCTGACAAAACAAAGTTGTACAAAACCCACTGTGATTAGGGAGCTGTCACACTAAATGGTGTTAGGGTAAGAAATAAAATCATTCGTGCCTAGTTAAGCCTTGTATAGTTTAGTATAGATCTCATACTATTCTAAATGCACTTAAAGAATGCCTGTTGGCTTACATGTATCTAGTCTTCTAACTAGTATGCATTTACACAGGTATTTCATCTGAAAATCTCCAAGTGGTTCAGGAATTAAGCCTGACTGCATGCTTGTAAGACAGATAGAAAGGATACAGAATCATACATACAGATACTACTCTTAATGCACAGACGATAGGGTAGGGTAATGTTTCACACTAATAAAGGGTGTAAGCTGAAGGAGATTTCAGGTAAGGGTGACTTCATTGGACTAGTGAGGTTCCTGAGATCACTGTCTATGCAATCCTCTCTCAGCACTGGAAGGTGGTGAGGCTTCCCTTTTGGAAGCAATGGTGAGGTCATTCAGTTTCAGATGTGTTTCTGTGCTCTGTTAGGCCAGCTTGTGTCTCTGGGCCTGTCTTCTCCCTGCTGCTGTTCGTTGTCTGCTGAGTGAGGCCAGATCTCCCCAGTCTCCTCCCACACAAACTTTGTGTCTTCAGGGTTGTTCTAGCTCTCCCATCTCCGTTATCATACAGCCTGTTCATATCCAGTATCTCCAGCCTCTAGCCATTGTATCATCCCAGCTGCCTCATTTCCACCATACCCAATTTCATTCAATCACTGTGCCAGTATCTCAATCCCCAATTAGCATGTTCCACAGCCTCCACAACCTTCTATCATCACATCCTTCTCACCTCTAGTACCCACTGGACACTATTCCACCATCCTTGCCCATTCACCAATCTCCATAGCCCAGTTATTCTCCTGCCCAAAGACCCCCTTAATCTCAACAGTTTCACACAAACACAGTCACTAGTGACCATTGTGACATCTTAGCTCCTTTAACTGCACTCTAAGCTTCATCCAGCCATCGTAACTCTCCAGTCATTCAGCTTTTCCATAACAGTTGCAAGCCAGTCAAACCTGAGTCCTTCATAATCACTGTATCCATTCTCTTTCTTCTTCTTCACTGCCAAAACAAAACTCCCAGCACCATTTCTGTCACTTCCCTGTTTTTTTCTACTCTCAGGAAGGTACATGGAATCCTCTCTTAATAGTAACTAACACAAAAATCATAATGATTGTCTATCTAGAATCTAAAGCTCATTAACTATGTGGCATAGCAAATGCATCACTTTAAAAATGCTTTTACAGCTCTCTGTTTTGAGAGATGAAGAAAATTGCTGATTTTCTCAGCTACACAATATTCAAAGAGACACACTGAGCAATTCATTGGCTATTACAGAGAAAAATGAGTTTCCTGGGTCATGGTTTATGACTCCTGGAAGACTTATGGTAGGAAATCAGTGGGATTTTTTTTAAAGGTAAAACAATGTTTTGTGTTCAGCTGAAACCTGAAGGAGACTCTCTGAACATTATGGTACATTTGCCTCATTTTTAGTATGTTGTTTCTAAACATCGTGTTTTGCTTACTGAAGGTGAGATGCTACAGAGAATGGATGGATGCTTGGTCTTAATCAATATACATGACTATATATTTCAAAATGTTCAAAAATATTTCAAAGTGGATAGCCAGTGCACAGCCCCTTGATATTTTAAGATATCCCTTTTAGATCTTTAGATCTGCATTTTTGAATTATCAATTAGATGGTTACTGTTTGTCCATCCACTTGAGAAAAAGGCCAAAATGAGTTGAGAAGCTGAATACTATCTTTTTTTAGATCAGTATGTTCCATTTCTCCAAGTAACTACAAGTGAAAATAGACTTTATGAACTAGATTGCTAGGCACTGATTGCAATAAATACTTGACTAAGGAATGAATTGAATTTAGATGAGGGGGTTTTGGTCCATAATTGAGGAGCTGTACAGTGAGCTTGCCTCTGAAAATGAAAGTGCTTTGTGTGACAGCCTGTGGGTAGTCCACGGTGTACTGATTAAATTTATGCAGAAACCTTAATGTGGAACAAGAAGAAGAAACTGTCATTGTGTTTTGCCATAAAAGATTGTGTTAATGGGAGAAGCAGAGCTCTCATATGCTGGCAATATAGGCAAATTCTTCAGCCAAACTGCCGGTGAACTTGGTGGCAACTTTGCTAAGTGACAGCTGAGAAATGCAGCTGCACACTGACTTGCTGACAAATGTGTACTTATGAAATAAGGAAATAATGACTGTGGCAACTTTTGTCTTATTCCCCTGAGGGTTCATTTGTGTACAAGGATAAAAATGCCATAGAAATCATACTTCAGTTGATGTGTCTGTGCATTCTGATTTTCGCCATCTCTGATCATATGAGAGGAATGAAATGGAGGATTGCTGGGCCAAAAATCCTTTTTCTTTCAGGACATCACAAATGCACTATTCACAGCCAGCAGGTCTTATGACCCGCTTTAGAGTCTGTGAGTGCTTATTCCCATTTTTGTTGAAATCAGTGGTCAGCCTTCTTTTGACTTTGGTGATGCAATGAGAACCCCAAGTGCTATACATGAGCCTTGTCTATGGAAAGCTAGAAACCTGAAGGGAACAAAACAGGGAACAACAGGAAACAAAAGGAAGAAGAGCCATTTTGGGTTCAATACCTAATCTCTTTTTCTAAACCTCAATAAAACTCTTTTGCATTATGGGATTCCTGTATGGGTAAAAAGAATAAATTATTTTCTTTGATAAGAGTTCTTGAATTGCTGACATTGCTAAGCTGAATATGTTACCATAACCATTACACTTCACTGCCTCTGTGCAGAATTTCTTTCTACCTGAGATTTTGTATATCTACAGGCACAAATATACCTGTCAACTAGCTAACTTTCAGCCGCCTGACTTCCTGCTGGCCGTCCTTTTGGCCTGCTCGTGTTCTCTCTTTGGCTCCACGGTAAAACAGGAGGACAGAGACACAACACATTATAGTGAGCTTTTGCATATGGCTCCCTTTCACTGAAGCTAGGGTGGGTGCCAGATGTAGCTGGCAGCAGCCCTGTGCAGTCACAGCTTGTGTGACTTAAAGATACTTCCATGTTGGTTTCCCTTTTTGGCTGAAAGGCTGGCTTGGAAGAAAGGGGAGAAAAAGAAACAGGTATCAAGGATAGGATTCAGCTGAGAAATAGGGTTCTGGTTGCTATTGAGGCACCTGAGGGCATTCAGTGCACCTTCACAGGACAAACAGATACATTTCAAGAGCTATGGGAGACTCACACCATATTAGGGTACAGAAAACCAAGTAGGATACCATCTTCTGCTTAACATTTTGTTATGGGCGAAAAGGGAACATATCTGATAAGCAGAGCCTCAAACTCAACAGTGGTCTAATTAAAGTATTAGCAGTCTTATGTGTGTGTTTGTGTGTTCTACCATAACTTATCCTAGTCCTCAGTCTGCACCAAGGGGAATATGATGGTGGTGGCAGGGATTTCTTCCCCTGCTTCTCTCCAGTGTTACATCTGATCCAGGTTGTTTTAATATGTTTTTAACACTATCTGCCTACTAGCTCTTTCCTCACTGGATTGCAGTTCCACATTATATGCACTTTTCTCTTTGCAAGCCCTGAAACTGGTTTTATCTGACCCAGAAGGCTGCACTCCGTCAGGGAGCCATCATTGCCCGCTGTGTTCACAATTTTTATTCTAGGGTCATAGTTCCTTCTACACAAGAAATCTGGTTGTTTCTACTAATAATTGACACTGGGGGTTACACCACAGAAAGCTAAGCTAAAACTGAAACAAATCAAGACAATTATCAACTGACAGCTCTAGTACTGCTATCACAGTTAAGACAAGCTAAAACCAGCTCAAGCCAAGGCAAGACCTTACATTGTCATACCAATAAAAAGACCGTGGTTATTGACGTGTAAGGGCCTGGGTATCATACCTGAAATCATATCTGAAGATCTCAAATGCTGCTAAAAAAAGCGCAAAAAAAAACCAGCATTGTTCTTCAGGCATAAAAGAATTTACTGCTGCCCATAAGTGGCTGGCTCAGGGGAATGCAAATATTGGACCTTCCCAATGCCACGTGTCCATGCTTTTCTTCAGACACAATAGTTCACCAGTTGTTTGGAACTAGTAAAAGAAATAAGTATGAATATATAACCAATTTATTGGTGATGTTCTGAAGGCTTCACATAGTTACCCTAAAGTGAAGCACAGTTTCCTTAGACTTCACACAGTTTGGGGTGAAGCTTGTTTCCTTAGACTCTTACATCATTGTGGAAATTATTTTATCAGAGGACATCCTTCATTCCTTGTCTATTCATTGTACTGCTCCATCAGTCTTTGAAAGTTCAAGTCCTGACAGCCAAAAAATTGTCATTTCTAATTTTGTTGATCCCTGAATGCCATTCTACTTCCTTCAATCAATCACAAATAAACACAAAATCTACTAGGATTTATGATTGTGAAAACAAATGAATGTTCTTACCAGCCCTATGTACAACCCTACTGCATGTCTTGGAATAGTAATAGATTTAGGGATCCCTGCACCAAGAGGCTATATGCTAAAGTAGTAGTTTGTGCACCCTTTTCTTCCCCTACAGGCAATCTAAACCTTTCAGCCCAGTCATTCCAAACCTGCCAGGCCCCTCCAAATGATACAATTCTGATCTAACCAATATCCCTTTACTTTCTTGTTGGTTTATGAGCCTTTCAGGTATACTTTGGCCATGTTTTCATGTTTTCCTCTGCATCAACCAGATGAAGAGCTGTTCCAAGAAGATGTTCCAAAATAGACTGTATTTCTCCCTATAAACCACATGAATTCAGGACATGGGACCGTAGTGGTTTTACCCTGCCGGGCAGCTGAACTCCACCACAGCCACTCTCTCACTCCCCCTCCTCAAAAAAGAAGAGGAGAAGGAAGTATGATGTAAAGAAAACAGGGTCTCTCGCAGGTTGAGATAAGGGTAATTTAATTAAAGGAAAAAAAAGGAAAGAACAAGCAAAGGCCGCGCAGAAGCACAGAGGGGAAAGGGAAAAAAAATTATTCTCTACTTCCCCATCAACGAGCGGTGTTTGGCCACGTCTTGGGAAGCAGGGCCTTAATACGCGTAGCGGTTGTTTGGGAGGACAGACGTCTTCACAACGAGAGCCCCCCCCTCCTTCCCTTTCACAGCTTTTATTGCTGAGTGTGACATCACATGGTATGGAATATCCCTTTGGTTGGTTTAGGTCAGCTGCCCTGGCCGTGTCCCCTCCCCACTTCTTGCCCACCCCCACCTACTGGCTTTGGGGGGGTCTGGAGAGAGTCCTGGTGCTGTGCCAGCACTGCTCGGCAGTAGCCAAAACACTGGTGTGATACCAGCGCTGTTCTAGGTACCAGTGCAGAGTACAATGCTATATGGGCTGCTGCAGGGAAGGTTAACTCTATCCCAGCCAGACCCAGTACAGGGACTTCAAGAAAAAAAAAAACAAAAAACAGTTGTGATTTGCACTAAATTGTGAAATTTTTTTGACACTGTAATTCAGACAAACTTTTATTTCTACCCTGTTAGCCCCACTTCTGTGACAGTGGTAGACTAAAGTACATAAGCTAACCTGCTGTTTTAACTACATTGAGAGAAAACATACTGTTGATAATGGCCTCAAGGCTGTAGAAAGGAATAGGTTTATGTGTGACATTCTGTACAGGCATAGTTAAAAATGTGATTAGTATCAGCTACTAATAAGAGAGGGGTAGTGTGAAAAAAAGGTACTTATTCTGACAAATCTATTTACACCTATTTAGAAGTGCTACTGCATTAAGTGACTTAGAAACATGGACAAAATTTAATGCTGAGCCTTCAGCTTTCCGTGGAAATAAGTAAGAAACAGTTTAAAATGGAAAAATACCTTCAAAACATGAAGTGGAGAAGAAAAAATCATAAGTTGCATTCATCCTGTTTTCCCTTCTGAAAGACTATTTCTTAAAAAAATAGAGATTCTCTCTCCTAGTAGCAGCAAGAGAAATGAATGCAAAGCAAATAACTCTAAATAAAACATAATATGCAAATATTGTTTGTATATTTTCATCTTTTTTAGAGAAGTTTAGAGTTGTTTAAAAAGCTCTTCCACCAATGATGTATCATAACCCCTGTGTTTAGTTGATCCCAAGAACTGATCTGCCTAAGAATTCCTAACAAATCTTAATATCACATTAACATTCTGATCAGATTAATTTTAAAGATAGAAATTTTCACAATTAATTTATTAGGAAATGATCATGCTTTTCTTGGAGGATGCATGTATTAACTAGCCCTGCTTCAATCTGTATGCTCCTTGAAATAAATTTTATCAAGAAGATTCAAAAGCTGAGTTAGGAGGAAGTAAAGTTATCTTCAGGGCATTCAGTATTTTCTACAAATAAGAGTAGAACTCATAAATTTGGTCATTGCCATGAGATTCTATTACTATACAAATCAGACATCATTTCACAAGAGCTTCTGTCATCAGCTACTTACGAGTTAGTGAGTAATGTCCTAAGATTTCTACTAAAGTGTAATTGGAATAACTAAGAGTTATAGGGTTTGGTTTCCGTAAGCTGGACACTTCTTGCTTCTTTTGGACTGACATCCTAAATATGCTTTTCAGTAGCAAAATAAGTCCCTCACCTGATTACAAAAACTTTGGCCTACTTTGTGAAAGACCAGGTCCAGATGCTTTCTAAGGCCTTTAAATAACCTATAAGCCTTTCTTGGGTCCTTGTCTGTGTAATTCACGTATTTGCATTGTCATTCAGTACATATGGAAAGTGTTGCTGTTATCTGTATATTCTTCACAATCTTTGTCTTTGTGGAACACTGCACTTTAGTGCAATGAACCAGCTTGTGGACTATAAAAGCGTGATTCAGTATTCTTTGAACGTCAGACTATATATTTATATGACTATATATGATATATATATCATATGAGATATATATATATCATTGTATCTAGAATTTCTAACCAGATGAAGACCCTGTTATGCCAGATTTATCATAAAAAGTCCATGTTCCACTCATAGCACTTGGCTATGGTGAGAATGTCTCGTGGCCCATCTTGTGAGCCACACCTGCCTAGAACTCTAATGCCTAACAAAACCATGTCAGGGAATATGGTTACAGTTAAATGGCGTACACAATAGCAGGCTCATGTTTGAGTCCATGCCTGTTGTGGTTTAACATTAATAGGCAGATAAATACTACACACTAGCTCTCTTACTCACCCTCCTCAGCTTGACAGGATAGGGAGTGGGGGAGAAAATGAGAACAATGAAGTCCTCAAAGAAACAAAAAACAAGAAATAAAAAATTCTGATTGTTTAGGAAGACATTTTGACAATGATGGTTATCAAGAACCAGCACAGGTTGCACAGAAAGTTTGTGGAATCTCCATCCTAGAAGATATTTGAAGCTTGACCAAACGAGGCCCTGTAGATCCAACTCTGATTAGGGCATTCAGCCATGTGGTATTCGGAGGTCTCTTCAAGCCTCAGTTATCTTCTGCCTCTGTGAAACTAGGACTTTGTTACTAGTGGAACAAAGCTATTATCCTACCACTCTTTTACTTGGTCCCAAAGTCTAAAGACATGGGTTGAGACATCTTAGATGTACTCCAGATCCCACTCCCCGAGCACCACAGGTACAGTGCAGAGGGCTGTGACTGCGGTGACCTTGTGGCAAATGAAACAATCTGCTTTCCTCACCCATTAACTCATAAAACAAGTCTGTGCAATGGGGGCAGCTACCGGGAGTAAATCCGTGTGGAAAAATGCATATGCATAGTTTCTCTTTTAAAAGCTGAGTCATTAAGGTGTTTTTTATGACTGTGCAGGATGTTAATTTTTCTGCTTTTATCAAGGCCCTGTGCTTTCTCTATCCTGCTAATGTACGCTGCTCTGATCTGCCCTCCAGCGCATCTGCCCTTTGCTGTACTTATATAGTATAAGTCTTTGGGTGACATTTACTTCATTGAATGTGTGGTGCTACACACTGTGGGATGTATGCAAAGCTGCTTTTGAAACTGTGTGCTTGTCTCTTATACAGAATGCCACCTCTCATTCGATATGTTAATTTCAGAACCTAATGATGTTTTAATTAAAATAATTTGAGTTCATAATCATGGATTCTGATCCTCAAAAAGGAAGGAATGTAATGATAGCAATTTAAATGCAGTTATTCAATTGAGTATCTATACTGAATGCATGAACTTTTCTTAATACAAATGCCAGCTATGTTCTTGCTAATGAAAAGCAATGATTATTAAAAACTCTTATAAGGGAGCTGAAAAATAATATTCATATTTTGTTTCTGAGAACATGAAAGGACAGGTTACCATTCTTCTGGAGCTCTTGAAGACTAACCAAGAGTAGAGTTTGATCCATTTGTTTGCTGAAGGTTCAAATAAGCTTGTGTTATGGTGACATTAAACTGATATTGATGACTGTCACTGTGACCCTGATTCAAGAAAGCATTATGCACTTCTCAGTTCCATTATAGATAAAGAAATGCATGTGGTAATTAAATGTTTTGGAGAACTGGGCTATAATAACATAATTGCTGTAGAATATAATCTCCTAATTCAGCTGAGAGTTTAAGCACAGGCTTTTTTTTTTGTTTTTGTTAGCTTCCAGAATAATAATAAAAAAAATCATTATTTTATGTCTCCTGCTCAGAAGAAAAGAGACGAAAATATTATCAGAGATCACTGTTTCAGATAGAAAATGTCTTTCTTCCAAATGAAGTTACCATTGCTGGATCTAGAGATTTGAGACCTTGATAAATATTTTAGGATTAAAAGAAGAAAATATACCATGCAGGCTATGATCTGTATCATTAGCATCCTGCTGTCTGACCTAAATCAAGAATTGAGGAGAATGTTGCTTGCCAACAGACCTCAAAACTTCCTGGCTTAAATGTGCCATGTCATGTGGAATTAATTGTGTATAATTTGTATAAATACCTGTAAATCAAAATCAATCCAAAAGATAGCTTGATAAGTAGGTTTAACACATTTTAGAGGTAAAAGCTTGACTATTTCTTTCTTTTTTTTTTTTTGGTCTTGGATTCTATAATTCTCCCTTTAATGCCTTGAAACATTCCCAAGTATATTAAGCAGAAGGAACTTGGTTATGATAAATACATGATGTATTCTATACTGAAGTTACCGGTCCCATACAAAACGAATATGGCCTTTACTAAAGTATAATTCCCTTATGTCTTTGTTGCTATTGGAGATGGCATTATGAAAAATGAATGGGATTACGGACTCAAATAACTACTAAAATGATCATGGAAAGAAAAATAACATATAAAATAATATGAACTGTTTTAAATAAGATCTATTCAATGAACAAGAACTTCTGGACTACATTACCTACTAATAGAAAACTGCTGACAACAACTTAGAAACTCAGATGCAAGAAAATGCTGATTTCACCTTTAAGTAAAACACTGAATTATTTAAACATAATTGCCTATCAGATGATGTGCAGAGTAGGTCTGATTTTTCTGCACAAGTCTGAATATTTTAAGCATTAATCATATCCCACTCAACCTCGCTTGCAGCTGACTCCACTTCTCAGATTTTGTGGGGATTTGTGGGATTTGTTTGTCTGTGCCCTTTTAAATCATGCTTGCTCAATTCTGCTGTGATGCATGTAGGATGGTATCCTTTGACAAGGAAAGCAGGTAGCTAGGTCTGAAGTCCTTTAATGCCTATGTGGCCACGGTTCGATGATGTGGGGGTGTACATATCCCTGAGTACATAAGTGTACATAAGTTCCCTGTTCTGCATCCTTATAAAAAAGGCTTTTTCTGCTTCCAGTGTGCTGACTCCAGGCTTTGAGATTTCAGCCTAAATTTCTTCCTTTTTTTTTCAGACTATCACATTGGATTCTTTACTCTTCCAAGATGTTGAAACATGCCTTGGCAATAGTGGCAAGCCAATAGGGCTATTTAACCACTAAACCTTTGTCTAGAGAATAGGAGTGGTCTCTACCCATTGGTGCTTTTGAATTAAGGCTCCTGCACATGTTAGTCAGACTCTGGAATCCATGAAGGAAATTATATTCAGTGGCCAACATTGTGCTAATGGCAAGATCAGAGGATAGAATAATTTCTGACCTCAGTGACCTCTGAGTTCTCCTTGCTCTGTACCTCAGAGGCTCACACCCATGGGGTGTGGGGGGAGATGCTCCCTGCACCTTCCCTTTTGCACACCATCTGCTGCAAAGGATGCACAAGAGATTTAAAGTCACTAGAGTATTTCCTTCTCTGCTAATTTAGGACTTGTTAGAAACTAGGATTTGTAATACTCAGGTATTCAGCCATTAATGGTTTTGCAACCAGGGAGGCTTAATAGTAGTGGCAAGTTATTAGTGTGCAGCTATTGTGTTCCTGCAACCATCCAGCAGAGACAGAAACTGAATTTCTGTGTTCACAGAAACTCCAGTGGAAATGTTATGATTTTGCTTCTCTGTTTATTAACTCAGAAGAGACAGAGAGGTAATCTTATCTGAGAAAAATTGAAATGTAATGATGTTATAGAGGCCCAGCAATGATTCACATAAAACTTTTGTGTGTTTGATAGAAGACTTTCCATTTAATTAGTTTACAAGCCATTAATTATAAATTAAAATGTGAAGAAAGAAAGAATTTATAGACATGCATTTTGTCATGAAAAACCTGTAGCTGTAGAGAGGAGTGAAGGATCACTGTTATCATAAAAACAGCGAATAAAAAAAATGAAGTTTAAGCAAGGATTTTCAATCTTTTATGAATAGAGCATAGTAAGATTTCATTAAACTCCTTCCTACACTCTTAAGTTCAGCAAACATATATGTCACTGTGAGAATCTCAATTAAGAAGCATGTAAGTCCATTCTGGGTTCTGCCCATGTAGAAAAAAAAAAAAAGTGAATTAATGGTCTTCATGAAATTACCGCACTGAAGAAATTCTTTGCATGCCTGGGAGCACAACAGACTTTTTAACACCTCTTCCTCATGCTTTACAGATGAAAACCTGACTGGAGTACTCATTTTCCCTCCAGGAAAACCTCTTATTTAATAATAGATGTTTTAATGCTTGGAAGAAAAAATACAGGTTTAAAATGTGCTACTAGAAGCCACATGGAAAGTGTATTAATTGAGAGATATTCTGGTAGATTTTTACTGTGATCCACTAGTTATTCTGAAAGAATTCCATATTTTCTCATTGTAAGACAAGCAAGAAGGGAGAGTTAGTGACCAAGACTCTTAGCGAGTTTGGAGAATTTGAAGAATAATTTTGTTCTCTCCAAATTAGAGAATTCCCCAGAATATTAAAAGTCCCATCTGCCAATAACTCTTTAGGGATTATATGGATAAGCCAAGTGCAGTGCAGTCAGGAACAGGAAAAAATCCGCAAAAATGAGTTACAGGACATAGAGCAGGATTCAAGAGGCTCTAGGGTCTCTGTGGAAGAGCTGTTTTGGGAATTAAGCTGCCCGAGGTATCACCACAAGCTGCTGAGAGCAACCCGTGCTTCACTCTAAGCACTAAAGCAGACTAGTTTCAAGAAACAAGAGCTTCTCAAGAGACAGTGAAGAGAAATCTCCAGTGTCAGGCAAAATCAGAGAGGGAAGGGGGAAGGGGTACCGTTGCTTTCATACAGAAGGTGGTTCAAACAGACTATCTGCAGAGAAGTGGCTCAATTAGTGCACACTGTTATGGAGAGGAAAAAGGTCTGAATAACCTTATGTGGTACACATCACTGAATTTGTTTTCTAATCCATTCCAAAACTTTAATGTGTTTAGTTTTGTATTTATTCTGTTTTTTTTTCTTTTTTGTTTGTTTGTTTTCCCATACAGTGTTTTCAGTTCATTTTATTTTATTTTATTTTATTATTTTATTTTATTTTATTATTTTATTTTATTTTATTATTTTATTTTATTTTATTATTTTATTTTATTTTATTATTTTATTTTATTTTATTATTTTATTTTATTTTATTATTTTATTTTATTTTATTTTTTCGTGATAGAATTGGCAGCAAAAGCTTTTAATCTAAACCACTTTTTCTTCAGCATTTTACAATAAGTAAATGTTTCAAAGAATAAGGACAGGAAAATGAAAAAGAGAAATATGTTTAGCCACTGGATGGAATAGCATAAATTGTTTCTTGACTGATCACAATATTGATTTTTAATATTGTGCACCACCAGTAAGGGAGAATAAGGAAAACGGGATACTCAGATGTTCAAGAATACTTGTCCTAATCTTTCACAGGATACATAGACTGTGCCATCTTGGAATGGAGGCTTACATTTAGGAAGTAAAAACCGATTGGAGATTGATAAATGATCATTACCATTTGTGCAAAGAAGAATAACAAAAAGTTTATTCACCAAGAGCTGTCATGCCATTTGAGAGAAAAGCTTATTCATCTGGGTTTAGACTTGCAGATTAAAAGTGGAATTTGTCAAAATAAGTAAAAATTTGAGTGGCTGCAAACAGAGATTTGTAGAGGTGCTCACAAGCCAGCTATGTTTGGATAACATCTTGATGTTGATAGAAAAAGCTATGCTGTAGAGCTTAATTAACCTGCTCCAGAATATAGCCATAACTTGGTGTGGATTAAACAGTGCCTGACATTTAATTTTTTTCTTCAGCAAAAGATTGTCAGTCAGTTGGTGTTTTTTTTCCTCTCTCCCTCTTTTCTTTTATTCAGTGTTTATTTTCCGATTATTGATTGTCAGGAAACAACCAAAGTTCAGTTTATATTCTTGGGTTATAATTTTTTTTTTTTTTTTTTGCTGATGTGCCTGGTATTGTGATCCAAACTATCCATGTCACAAAGGAGATAATATGAATTAATAATGATTTCCAACTGTATACTTGTGATGGACATTATAAACAAAACATTAAAATAGAGCCTGATCAGATTATCAACTGTAATTTGCAGTGTCTGCACAATGTTTACCCTTTCTGGAAGAAAACAATAAAATAAAACTGTAAAAAGCTCATTATGTAAGGCTTGCCTTTAAATATGGATGTACAGCTTTGTTTGAGCCTGTTAAACCTGTTACTCTGCAGTAAGCAATCCAGTTCAGGTCAAAGGATAAAGTTCTCCAGAGTACTCCTATATACTCATAAACATGCACAGTTTATTATACTACAAAGAATAGCAAAAGACACTGAGAAAAAAAATCAGAAAATTATTGCCTTTCTGCAGTAACCTGATCACAAACCAAATCAAATTATACTGGTTTAATTAAAACCTATTTCATTACCACAAAAAATTTTATTTGATTTTGACCTTTATATAGTTTTTGTTTTCAGAGATTATAAAACTTATCTTAACATCAAAATTTTCAAAATAAATTTAATTTTCAAGAGCTTGACATTTTCCAGTGACAAAATGTTTAATCAAATAATTCACAATCAGCTTATTTAGTTCCACAGTTCTGAGGTACGCACTGACACTTGTAGGCACTATATAACCTACACATCTCTTATTTTAAGTCCTAAGAAAAATGATTTAGTACACAGTTCAAGATGTATTGAAATTAATTTGTAGATGTCACTACAATAATATATATGATTCATGGTACTGTCTGTTTCTTTCCATCCATTTGCATTCAGTTTTGTTTTCTGTTATTTGTTATAGGAAAGTGTGAAGAGAAAGGTGTCAGTTAAACAATGGATTTTAAAATCAACTCAACGTTGTTTAATCTTCATTGGCAGTTTTTACACACAACTGAAACATATTATTTAAATATAATGGAAGTAAGCAGATAAATGACAGTAAACAACAGGTATTTTCCTCATTATTTCAGCAGATCTTGAAGGAACACATACACCTGTTTCATCACTTTCCCAGTTAACATAATCCAATTTCCTTCAACAGCTGCTACAGTCTCTTCTGCTGTCTGAAGCAGGGGGCATGCCTTATTTAGTCAGATGCTTCTCTGTGACCGTGTTAAAAGAAAATTTGTATCACAAATCTTAAAGATTAAATGTAAATGGCAAATCCAAGCCCCTCTGAAAATGAGTTGCCAAACATGTCTCAATTATTCCTTTCAAAGCTAAACTTGTGCAAGAATGTAATTGATTTTAATGATTTTAAAAGAACTTTTCAGACAGCTAATAACATTATAATGTATAAATACTCATGTAGAATGTAAAATGGCCTTAAAAGTCAAATATGTTACTGAGGAGATCTAGAAAAGCATACTTACATGGCTGTGTTGGACACTAGCCTCCTTACTTTCAAAAGACTCTGTTTAGACAATGAGACTAGATAGCTATTCTAGGTAGCTACATTTCATTATACAACGTTCAGGGAAACAAAGGCTTTTCCAAACAGGGTTTGCAGCTCAAGAAAATGAGATGCGAACCAGCAAAAGGGAAGGTGTCAGGGAGGAACGTTCTGGAAGACCTAGTTTTGTTTCAGATGTTACAATCGACCTGTAGCTGTAGAATAGGTGACTTTGAGAGCTGTAATTCAGCGTGAAGCCACTCTAGGACTTTGGGTAACGTTTCTTTCGGAATGAGGGAGGGTGCGGGTTTGTTGCTTTTATTTTCTGGAGGCCCAGTGAAGAGGATGGTCATACAGAAAGTGAAATGGTTCGAAGTGGTCTCACCTGAGAGGATTCTGATTTCCCATATGGCAGGAAGCCATCCTAAGCTACAGGCTGCAAAATGCACTGCACTGTCTACTCATCTCGTCAAAGCTGGGCCGCTGAGCAGCTGGGAAAGTGCAAAATCTTGAGAATAGCAAGAGAACAGTTCATTCTTATTAAAATATTATTAAAAATTAAAAATATTTAATTTTTTTAATATTTAATATAATAAAATTCTTATTAAAATATTTAAGATATTTTCTGTTTCTCATGCAAATTCTGTTTTTCCTCCAACTATTTTACAGCCAAAGTTATTTAGTTAGTCCTAACAGCAAGGACAAAAAATGTACTTTAACCAATAATCATGAGAAACTAGTCATTTCTTGCTTTTCCTCCATCCAGCTTAAGGACTGTAAGGACTGCCATATTCTTGGCTGCAAGGCAACCTTATTTAGACATATACTAGTTCCCCCTCACATTCAAGTCTTTAGTAACATCTGTCACATCTACAGAGAAGGTTTAATTTGCAATTTCCACAATGTGAGAGCCAAAACAGAGGGGTTTTTATACAGCTAATAACAAAGGCCACAGAACAGAGGAAACTAATTCAAAAGTCCTTCCATACGCTATTATAATATAGATTTTTTTATTATTATTTTTATTTTTTCAGGCTAGCCTTTTTATTCTCATATGCAACGAGCTGTGTCATACAGCTCTGATTTGGAGGTGGTGTTTTTTTGTTTGTTTGTTTGTTTTGTTTTCTAAACAGGGCATGTTGAGCCTATTGCCGTCTGGGCTCTGAACACTTTTTCATTCTCATAACCAAATACCCTGAAGCATCACTTTTTTTCTGAGAATAACATGATGAAAGACAATAGAATTTATTTTTACGCATATGGTCTTTCCTGTCCTTTAAATAAACCTTTTTTTTTTTTTTTTAAATTTTTCATTACAGAGCATTCCTTACCTTTGCTGTCTCCTTTCTCTTATGGCCTGTATTGCCACGTATTTTTCTCATAAAATAAATGCTTTACAAGCATTAATATTTACCATTTGCCAAATACTTAATGTCGTCACCAATACACTTATGCTTATTCCTCATATTGGAAAAGCTCACAGATAAATTACTTGAGAACTGGATTAAACTGACATTTATCTGAAAGGCAAAAGAACAGCAGTGTTAACTGAAAGAAAAGTTAACAAAACCAGCTTTACTTCAGCAGTTTTCTCCATCATATTTATTTCATAGAAATGCCTTTTTGATCCATTTTTAAAGAAATATGTTGCCAGGTGTCTCATATTTGACATTGATCACTTATTTCATATTGCAGCTCCTCTATTTGGAAAGATGTTCTGACCAAAGTAATTTACTACCTGTCTCTCTGCTTAAATTCATGTCCCTTGTTCTTGGATTTGGCACGTGTTCAACTAGCCTTGTAACTATTACCATTCACTTTGCAGTTTTGTATATTAAAATGGTATAAGGCAGAACTACTGATCTACTACCTTGTTTTCAACTGCATAGTCCTCCTTTGCATTGACTCTGCTGTTGATTCTCTTAACTGCTACTGATGGTTTGCAAGGTCTGGAACTGGCTAGTAATGATGTAGCATCTGATGGATAGTAGTTGTAACCTTGCAGCTGACAACAACAGCAGTTTATTCTGGGGAAATAACACAGGTTATTTGAGCAAGAAGACATTTTATGCCAGGCTCTGGGATGTATCCTGTTGTCAGCAGCACCGATGTTACAACTAAACAGACTCCATGCTGGTAAAACAGATTATTACGAGTGTGGTCACTGGTAACATATCTGCCAAACATTCGATAATTTCATGCATTTATTTAAACATTTTGAAGAGCTTAGTTGCACATTTAGCTTGCAGATAACATAAACATTTTTTAGATTTAGCACAGTGAAATCAGTGTCTTGAGAATCATATTCAGTGTGAAATGTTTTGATTAGAATAAAAACAGGGTTATTTTTCCTCACATGTACAGCTCTGCCAGTATGTATCAACCCTCCCTGGTCCAGGGGCAGTAGCAAATCGTCTACTGTGCAAATAATTGGTCTGAGAGGTTTCATTGAATGTCATCAGGGAGACCCCATGGCTTAAGTCTTGTCAGTTCCTTTGCTGTCTTGCCTATCTTCCATGCCTTCCAGAATGATTGGGCTAGATCTGTTTAAATCATTTTAATTTTAATTTTTTCAGTGTTGCCTTTACCATCAGAAAGTTGTTTAAGGCAGAGTCAAAGCTCAGGAATCCTAATATTCAGCACTTCTGCCCAAATGTGTGGCAAACTTGGTGCATTTCCAAGAACCCATTTATTCAGAGGAGACTTTTCTGCTTCTCCTAGCAATGTTCTGCCTCTTCAGAAGAAAGTGATCTGAACCTCCCTACTGCCCCATCAGAAGCAGTGGTGTGAGGTCATATAATGCAGTTCTGTTGCATAAAACATCATTATGCTTCCAAACACAGACCACGTTTACCCGCAGTAATCAGATCTGATTGATTATTTTAGGCACATGTTCTGAATGTAATAATATATTTGATTAAATTTTTCTTTTTATCAAACCAGTACTTGACTTTCAAAGTTCCACACTAATATATGAAATTGCAGCTTCTTTACAGATTTTTCCCCATTATTTTATTGAGATCACCCTATTATTGTTCAAACTAGGAAAATGTGAAGACCTCTTACAAAAGTGAAAAAAAAAAATCCCTGTCAACAGTCATCATCTGTCATTTAAGTATTGTACTGTTTTTAATTACAGAAATGTTCGCTTAATTGACATGAAGTAGCACAAAATTTATTTGACCTATTTAAAAGCTGCACACTGTGCTCTCTGATGTCCCAAAACTCAGAATGAGTGGTAATGTCAGTGTACATAATACCAGTCTTTATTAGCCTTATTGTAATTTCCCAAATAAGAATCTTAAAACAACTAGCTAAGATATAATGTATCAAATTAACTCATTTTGGAAAACAAAAAGTGCTATCAGATGTGCTGCAAGGGAACATTCTGCAAACCTGATTACCTTTAATAGATTGAAGTTTTGCTTTCATCATTGAATCTGTTCTTTTTTCTTTTTTAGCTGATCATTTCATTCAAATACAACCAAAAAACAAATAATGGCTTCATTTAAACTACCTGGTACATTAATTTATATGAACTGACTGTTACCATATTTCCATATAGCTTTCTATTCAAAATGAAGCAAAGACATAGAGCCTTAACTAACACTGGAGTAATCCACTTCAAAAGGGTAAATACTTGTGTCATACACAGTGGTTATAACTATAACCATAATCACGCATATCACATTCCCATGTTAAAGGTTTCAAAAAGAACTGTAATTGCCACAGCATAAAACTATTCTTGATACAAATTTCAAGAACTCTAATTTGCCTAATCTGTTCTAATTAGCCAAAGTATTTCTGGAATTGTCAACACTGAAGTACTTAGAAATCAGTATTACAATCAGGATTTTTTCTATGCAATTTTATTGAAATGATTCACACCAGCAGACAAGATCTGAGAAAACAATTTAAAAAAGGATAATTCACCAATAGATCTTTCTTATTCTTATAGAGCATTCAAGTAGAAATTGTAATTTCTTCGTGGAGTTTTATTGTTCTATCTCAGTATATTTTCCATGATTCTCTTGTTTGTTCCACTGCACAGACTGATTGAAAACTATTTGCTGTGAGCATTCACCATTGAAAATTGAAGATGTATCATTTAGTTGTGGTTTACTGGGGAGGATGGGTTAAGGTAGCTTTAATCTCATCCCTCTCATATTGAGAGCTGCAGTGTCTGTTCCCAAAGCACACGATACTACCAGAGGTGCTCAGACTTCTTCCCTCATTCAGTCTGGGACTATGTCTCCCACAAGATGTGTATGTAAGTGAAAGGAATGCAGCACCAGAAAGGACTGTGGTGGTTTAACACTAGTGGTAGCTAACCACCACCATGCAGCAGTACAGGCTCGGGGAAGATTGGCTGGAAAAGGATGCGGGGGTGCTGGTCAACAGCCAGATGAACATGAGCCAGCAGTGTGTCCAGGTGGCCAAGAAGGCCAATGGCATCCTGGCCTGCATCAGAATCAATGTGGACAGCAGGACTGGGGAGGTAATTGTCCCCCTGTACTCGGCTCTGGTGAGACCGCACCTCGAGTCCTGTGTTCGGTTTTGGGCTCCTCACTACAGGAAAGATGTTGAGTTGCTCGAGCATGTGCAGCACCTGGTGAAGGGACTAGAAAACAAGAGTTATGAGGAGCGGCTGAGGGAACTGGGGCTGTTTAGTCTGGAGAAAAGGAGGCTGAGGGGAGACCTCATCGCCCTCTACAACTACCTGAAAGGAGGTTGCAGAAAGGAGGGTGTCGGTCTCTTTTCTCAGGTGACAAGTGATAGGCTGTGAGGAAATGGCCTCAAGTTGTGCCCAGGGGAGGTTTAGCTTGGACATTAGGAAGAATTTCTTCACAGAGAGGGTGGTCAAGCAATGGAACAACAGGAAAGCGGTGGTGTCCCTATCCCTGGAGGTATTTAAAAGACGTATGGATGTAGCACTAAGGGACATGGTGTAATGACGGGACTCGGTAGGTCAGGCTGATGGTGCAACTTGATGATCTTGAAGGTCTTTTCCAACCTAGATGATTATGATTCTATGATTCTATTCCATGAAATAATATAGCTCATAATCAGGTAAAAGGAAGACAGAATGCATTATGTTTCTTTCCAGAAGAGCAATTTGAAGAGTTCTTCATGAAAACATGTTAAAAGGCTCCCTTTCTTAATCTTGCAGCAGAACTCATTCCTAGTAAGAGTAGTAGCAGAAGGCTATTATTGGATTTATCAGCAAGAATCAGTTTACTTTGCCCTAGTCAGGTACAAGCAAATGTAATTGAGTGTGTGTGTTTTTCAAGTTAGCTGAAAGGATTTTTGACAGACTTAGGATGACGATAAGATTTTATGGCCATTTCGTTCGCTTCTCGGTGAGTGCATAGCTAAATCTTGGACAGAGTGGCTGACTATTTTTCCTTCATTCTTTCTTTTGATTAATTAATTTATTCAGCTTGAGGGACCTACATATTCCTCTTCAGGCCATAGGGGCAATCCGGAATATCAGAGAAGAGGATTGCTATGATATTGAGTTGAATTCAATGCCTCCTGAAAATTGTGTTTGTTTGTTTGCTTGCTTGTTTCAATGAAAAACAAACAAACAAACAAAAAAAACCCACCTTTTTGAAAAAAATAAAATGCAATCTTAAGGCAAAATCCATAATGCCATTTTTTTCATATAGCTTTACCTGTTTTATAAAATTCCAATGGCATGTCAATAGCAGTAGAGCAAAATGACATGTCACATCACTTCAGAATACAGTAAGATTTGTCATATTCTTCACAACTACTATTCTTACAATATTTCAAGATGTTTTGGTCTTTGTTTATGATGTGAATGTCATCTCAAAATCTGATATGCAATGATGTGCTATTATGCTTTACTACTACTTACACATTTTGAAATAACATAAAGAAACAACAGCATAAATCCATGCCAGAAAAGCAGCTTAAAACTCAAATTTCATTCAAAATATTTTTTCCAAAGTAACTCGTTTTGAAATGTTTTCAAAATTTTCATTTTACATTGTTCTGAGCTTCCTGTTTTCATTTCAGTCTGAAAAGTGTTGAAGTGCTTATTTTTGTTTTTAGTTGACAGCCTAAATGTTGACCATCTCTGTCTGTTACAGTCTCTGGGTTTCACAGGTAGTTCCTTTATTGAAGCAATGTTGTTGTTCCCCATTTCCAGATACTCCCACTTTGATTTAATACAATAAAATGACAAAATTAAAAGAAGTGATATAAACCCTACAGGGACTAGTAACAGAGTTTCTGAAAGCAGAAGGGTGATAAGTCACAAGGATCTAAAAGGTCTATAGCATTTGCAACTGACTTTTTCTCTCATGCTTTGATTAGCTTTGCTGTGCTAAGACAATCACAAAGAAATGGGAGGAAAAAGATGCATCAATTTTTCTTTCATAACATTTCAGAAAGAATGTAACTAAAACCAATGCAAGTTGAAGTGTGAAAGTAATAATCTGATTATCTTTGAAGTGAACATTTAGTTCTGTAGTTTTATGGTGTCTGAATTGACGTATAGATTGTCGCAGCTGCAGAAATGCTTAATGTAGCTGTAAGCTATTTTTTTTTGTTTTTTTTTTGTTTTTTTTTAAATCAAAGTGTTTCCAATGTTCTTACTTATGAACTCCTAACTGGACCATAATTACATACATCTCATACATTATACCTTTCATCGAAGACAATCTATGTAATTACTATTTCCAAGTAAAAAAAAGAGTAAGGATTGTGTGATGGTTTTGGTCTTTTTTTCAGTATATGGTGTTCTGTATTTTTTGAAATTATTCTTTTGAAATAAGAAAACACAGTGAAAATGTTTCCAAATCTCTTCATCACAACCATCGCTTTTCTGATTCCTTCTCTACCACTCACTGATTTTTGTTCTGAATGTCATTCTGCATATTTTAGGACAAAGAGTCTTTGGACTAGCTCATCTAGCTTGCTCTTTTTACAATAGTCTATGAATTTCTCTTAGTTCCCTCACGTATCACCTAAGCTGTATTTAATTTTGTGATTTGAAGACATCCATATCAGCTGTTATCCTGGCAGCTTGTTCAGTAGGATGATCAGCCTAATTATATAGAAACTCTTACTTCCAGTTCCAAGTTTCTAGAATATCTAGACATTTAACACCTGATGTTTTCCCTCCCTTAAAACAGCATGGCCTGGCAGCCAGCACATGGGCTGGATCAAGATGGGAATCTGCTCCCATGTGACCCACCTTATAGACAAAAGTCTCTTCACTTCTGTGGACATCTTCCTAACATCCCAACATCACAGTAACATCAGCCACTCTGTTATGCATCTTAATCACGTCAACTTGTTCTTCTTTCTGACAAACTAAAGAGATGAAGCTTCATTAGTCTGGAATACAAGGCATTTTCTCTGGCAGTTGACAAAGTCCTGTGGCTTTTTGACCTACCCTTTTGCTAGAAATAAGAATACTGGGATATTTCACCATGTAGGAACTGATTGTCCATCTAACCTCTTCTAATATTGAAGAGACAGGGTGTATGAATGCTGTGATTGTTGTTGCTGTAACAGAGAAATTTTAACCTATTGGAAGATTTTTTTTTTTTGCTAAAGGTGATCACACACTATATCCATCTGGCATTCTCCAGTTTTTCCTGCACAGTCACTTTTGAGAAAGTTTTATTTTGCACTTAGTCTGCAACAACCTGCATCTTATGATTTTTATTACCCCAGAAAAATACATTTCTCTTGGCAGTTATGGAAGCTGGGGAGCTTCATAGCTGGGGAATAAACCTTAAAGTGCTGTGAAGATTAGGTTAAAACTTCAGTTGTTCTCTGGAATAGACTGGGAATGAGCATAATTAGGCGGTCACAGTTCAAGACTTCCAAAATCACCCTGAACACAGGTGGCAATCTACATATATCTCCAGCTAACTAGGTTCTCTTTCAAGTCACTTGCAAGTCACCTTTAAACCTACAAAGTCAAGAAATTTCAAAATTAAAACTTAAGTTACATCCTTAAATCATCGTTAAAATGTCAACATATTGTTATAGGTCCAATGGTTATCCTGCTGTTGAAGACATTTACAGTATTGATGTATAATAAGACCAGGTGCGGACAGCACGTCAGCCATAAATCCTAATTTACTTGCTTCTCTGTGCCTGAGTCAGGCCACAGTATGGACATTTATTTCAGTTTGAGTCCCTCATTATCTGCCACAAGCACATAGTGTCAGTGCAGATCAGGGGGGCTCAAAAACAACATTAAGTAGAGCATGACCATTTTGAAAAATGTCCTTTGATAGTTGTAGAGTCACGCAGTTTCTCCCTCTGAACCTGAGGAAGTCCTTTCTCTCTTGGACTGGGGCACTTTTGTACCACACATTTGTACCACAAGTCATGCCCGGCTGAACACCCCTCTGCCACAACCCTAATTTGAAACCTTGCAGCAAGTGTTCTCTGGGTACCTTCTTCCATGCTCTGAATACAGGTGAAAATTGGCCCTCTCAACTAAAGCAACTAAAGTCAGGCAAAGTCTGCTTCTGACTCATATAAGGTAATCTGCTGAGAAGATTTTCACCACAAGTCAAATATACAACACAGAGTTGCTGTACATCAAGCACAGCATTGCTAGCTGGTCAAGGGGAGGGATTGTCCTTCTGTTCTCTGCACTGGTGCGGCCTCACCTCAAGTACTGAGTGCAGTTTTGGGCACCACAGTATAAGAAGGACATAAAACTATTAGAGAGTGTCCAAAGGAGGGCAACAAAGACGGTGAAGGGTCTAGAGGGCAAGATGTATGAGGAGCAGCTGAAGTCACTTGGTTTGTTCAGCCCAGAGAACAGGAGACAGGGGAGGCCTCATGGCAGCCTGCAGCTTCCTCACGAGGGGAGCAGAGGGGCAGGCGCTGATCTCTGCTCTCTGGTGACAGCGACAGGACCCGAGGGAATGGAGTCAAGCTGCAACAGGGGAGGTTCAGGCTGGATGTTAGGAAAAGGTTCTTCACCGAGAGGGTGGTCAGGCACTGGAACAGGCTCCCCAGGGAATCGGTCACAGTACCGAGCCTGCCGGAGTTCAGGAAGCGTTTGGAAAATGCTCTCAGACATATAGTCTGATTTGGGGTGGTGCTGTGTGGAGCCAGGAGTTGGACTCAATGATCCTTGTGGGTACCTTCCAACCCAGGATTATGATTCTATGATTCTATGAAGTTTGTCTGGTTGCATTAACCTTATTGATTACACACTCTCAAACTGTGTAAGACTCAGACTCTACAATTTAATATTCTTTAGGTTAGTGTTCTTATAGAACAGTAAATGAGTGACAACACTGGAGAACAAAACATTTTATATATGAACAGAATAGGTGCAACAAGTGAAAGGCAATATGAATATGCCTCCCTGAATATGTCACCTCTGAGTGTGGGCTAGAAGAAACCTTTTACAAGAATTATATGGTAGCCATTTGATTTTTTGGGCTTTTGCCTGAAGCTGCCAACATGTGTACAAATGGAAAGCCAAATGCGGAGGTGACGTTTTTGTGGATGACATCTTCAAGAAAACTTTCTCTTTAAAGTCAACCCAACATACTGCTACCAGATAATGACTGTGAGTTGTTGCACCTAAAATTGGTGTCTGGCTGCCCAGGAGGAATACAAGTTTTTGATTTCCTTTGGCATTCACAGGATTAGAATATTAACAAAAAAGAAAAGCTGGACAAAGCAATAACAACTCTGCACAATAAGTATGACAAAATAGAATTTCAAGAAATCTTATAGTAATTTTATTGACTGAAATTGTGTGAGTTCCTTCCTGCAACCTTCTCCAGACATACTTTTTACAACATCAGCCAACAATCTAGATCTACATGTACACACAATATTGTTCGAAGAACTCTTATTTAAAGATTCATTTAGTTTGGGGATCATTTTGTTTGAACACTTATTCATAATAATAACTCCTGTCAGAATGATGACTATGGAAACAAGAAAAAATGTTTTTATGTTTTTGTTAGACCATATTCTGGTCTTATATGTATCAGAATAGCACCATTACAGCACCCATAGCTTTCCAGTGGAATGAAAAGTGCTTATTAAAGTTCTGACTATTCCTGTAAATCTTTCTGAAGATTAAGAGTTTAATTATTTAACTGTTCAGTTTGTTATAGTTAAAGAAACTAAAAACCTCTGTATATGATATGTTTGAATTCTGTACATAAATTTACATTTAATAGCACAGTTCACCCTTTTATTAAGATGACGCCTCTGTTAAGCAGAAGTTACTACAAACGCTTACTTAGCTGATGCTAGACAGGGACTGCTGTGAAACTCTAAAACAGGATTCCGAAATTCCTTGCATTAGCCTGCTTTTAAAGCTACAGGGATCTCTTTTTGAGAAACTTAGATAAGGGTATCTACATGGTAGACATCTGAAGTCAAATGAAATAATCCCACTTTGCATGTCCGTTTTAATCTCTAACTGTATTAAGTAATCACACAGTGAGTGAATCACACAAGTTACTGCTTGTTTGGGGGAAGTAAACAGACTGATCTGTTCTACTTTTTTGTTATAAATGATGTTTTCTAATTATTTTTACTTTTTTTTTTTGAGTGATCATCAAATCATCATTCTTCTTGTTAGCAGTTATATCAAACCCAAACACAGAGATAAGGTGACTATTCTGCTTCTATCTACCTCAGTTTATATGCAGCCTTTTGAACATACCTATGTGCAGCAACCTACGTTCAGTTAATGAATTATTTTAAGATTCAAGTCCTTTTCAGGCATTATTTACTGTCTGAATAGAGATTTCCGTTCTACAAATACAGCTTTCCTCTTCTCTTCCTAGATATATAACTTCACATTTGTCTATATTACAACACTACACTAGTTTATGCCCAACTAGCTGAATCATACAAGATGTTCCATAACTTTCGTCTATTTTTGTTAATATTTTGCAGTTCGTCTGTCTTCATGCTGTTTTCGGAATCAATTAACACATCTTAATTTTTTTCCAGGCTTTTAATAAGAATGTTAAATGCCAGAAGGTCCAGGATGACTCTCTGCAGGATCTGGCTACATTATATTAATTAATCCCCCTATTACACAATTTAGAATCTATCAGTCAATTCTTAATTTAATGTTTAATTTCTGTAAAATACTCTTTTTTTCAGGTTTCTTAATTAAAATACTGTGCATTAGTAGGCTAAAATGAATCTTATCAACATTATTAACCGTATTAAAACAAATTTCTAATTTAATTATTAAAATCATATTGGTTTGATAACACCAATTTTTCATATCCCATTAACAATGTTACTTTCTAGTTCATTTCTCTTTAGTTGGTTAAACTCTGTATTTTCTTTGGTTAAGATTTAAATCAAAGAGACATGCCTATGCTCCCATCCTAATATTGTCTGAGGCAAGTGCTGCTGGTTTAAAAACAGACAAAATGGGAAAGGCTGAAATGTTCTTCAGCTGCAATAGGCAGAGTGAGCAGTCCCTTCCACTTAGAAAATAAAAGATCTGCTACTGAAAAGAAAATTAATGTCTATAAATTATTTTATACTGTTATTGTTATGAATCCTAGGAGCACTTCCAATTGTTTCTATGTAATACCCGGAGTTTTAAAGAATGATTTTTATCAGAAATTAAATATCTCAAATTTTAAATGTTTTCACATTCATTTTGATTCCATTCATTGTATACTTGTGTTTATTTTGGGGGCCAAGACATTAAATTTATAAAATTACATTCTATTTGTCATTTGGCAACCTAGTTTCAAAGTAAATCACACTTCTTTGAAGAATGTTAAGATCTTGGCTTTTAAAATCCTTTCTTGTTATTTTGGTATTAAAAGGCATTTTTTCATGCTTGCTTGAATCGCCCTACTTCTTACTAGTTTGCATGTTATGGATGTAATATTTATCAAAAGGTAACCTATTTTAAATACGCATCCTAATTGTTCATTTTCTGTAAGAAACAGAATCACAGACAGAGATATCTCAGCCTAGCTCAGGGATTCATTGTATATTTCTTGCAGTTCTAAATTCTCCATCAACATCTTTCCTTAGGTGAAAGAGCTAACCATCAGTGTACTCCGGGGAAAAAAAAAAAAAAAGAAAAAAAGAAAAAAAATCATTAATTAACAGTAGTGAAAGGTCTATAGACAGAGAGAAAGTCTTAGGACATTGGATTGGTGAAGCAGCATCTGACATCAGTGTTCCTCTATGTGAGACAAAAAGTCATTTGTAAACAAACTTTGAGACATTAGTGATGACATTTGAGAGATGAAATCTGAAAACCTGTCCTGGTGAAACCAAAACAGAATAAATGATTCCCAGTGAGTCAGAAAAGAATTCAGAGCTCTAAAGAAATGAGTCAGAAACTAAATATACTGAGCAGGCTAAAGGCATGAAAAATAACTTCAGCAGAAGAAAGAAGCTGCAGGAAACTCAACCTAATTCAGTCAGTGGCTAACGTGATCAAAATCCGTGAACCAGTTCATTTGTATTAAATACGGCTTGAGACATTTTGATCACTTTGAAGAAAGTGGAATTGAATAATCTGTTTGCCAGCAATAGGAATTAAGATTTTCATGAGAATGGCAAGAATAGTAAGTAAGGGAAGGGGCAGCAAAGAAACAGAGGTCTGGATAATGAATAAATGCCACCAAGAAGTGATAAAAGTTGTGTTGCACCTATAGCGAACAAAGTTTGCAGCTGCAGCCCTCTGAATGAAGTCATTGGGTAGTTTGTAATCTGGAGGGCTTGGAGAACCATGTCATTGCTTTTGCCATTTTGAGCACTGCCTGGTGTTCTGCTTACTATGGTATGTGACCTTGTAATTACATCAGCTGTTCATTTGAATGTGGCAGTACTAATAAAATGTCCTTTCCCTTTACAGAGTACTCAGACTAAAGTTTTGTTCTACTCACAGCAATTTGAAAGCCACACATGAGCATTCAGGGCATAAGTCACCACTAGTTGCCAATGGTTTAGTCATTAACAGGTATGAATATTTCACATAAAATGTAAGTTAACTCTAACCAGAAAATGTTTTTTGACACTCTTTACTCTAAATTTCTAAATTATACTGTCACACTGGAGAGTTTTGAACCCTTAGAATAGAGTCACAGATGAGGTTATATAGGACACCTTACAAAGAATTCCCATCTGACTGCATTCTTTGTCTCTTCTCCTGCTAATATGAGGGTCTACATAGAAATATTCTTAAGAGTAATAAAGTATTTACTTATGCTCAATGTGTGGATATGGAAATATAGCTTATTCTATTTCCTAGGTCTACAGTGAGATCTATGAAGAAAGTGTACAAAAAATACAGAGGTTAAAGGCAAAGAAGCAGGTAGTGGTGCCCTGGCCTGTTTCTGGTACTTTGATCTGTGTAAAGAAGACACAGGGGAGAGTATGAACTCATCAGCTGAAGTGAGTAATATGCCAGATAGTGGAAAAGAAACTATATCTGGGAGACAGTCAGATGAGCACCTTTGCAACTATCATATAAGAGCAGATTTCTGTTGTATCCCAGTGAGAAGTTCTAAATAATCCAGTGTTATTGTTTCCATTCTTACCATAGATAGTAGCAATGCATGTAAAAGGAAAAAAAAAAAACAAAAAAAAAAAAACAACTTTCATTAGACTTTTTGGTAGCTCTGTTCTCTGGTTAAAAATAACAGCTAAATTTCTCACATTTACATACTGCATATTTATTTATTTATTTTCTCTGAGGATAATATCTGCCACTTCCCTCACATCCTTCTATTGCAAAATATTACAAAGGTAAATCAGAACATTCTCAGTGGAAGACAATTTAAAATTGATGAAGGATGCTTTTCTTCCTTATGTAACATGCTGAGAAGAAATGATCAACCACTACTCTTTCTCATCCCACAAATTACTCCTACATGGAAGCAGGGCCAGAGTTTGACATAATCAGAGTCTTGACATAATCAGGAACACAAGCATTAGTAAGAACTCTTTGTCATTCCTGAGGAAAAATACTTATTCTTAGTGAAAAATAAAATAAAATGAAATCTGAAACAACAAGAACAAGAAGATATTTAAATGGTATTAAGAATCTGTGGTGGTTTTACCCTGCCGGGCAGCTGAACAACACCACAGCCGCTCTCTCACTCTGCCTCCTCAAAGAAGAGGAGGAAAAGGAAGTATGATGTAAAGAAAACAAGGTCTTTCGCGGGTTGAGATAAGGGTAATTTAATTAAAGGGAAAAAAAAAGGAAAGAACAAGCGAAGGCTGCGCGGAAGCACAGAGGGGAAAGGAAAAAAAAATTATTCTCTACTTCCCCATCAACGAGCGGTGTTCGGCCACGTCTTGGGAAGCAGGGCCTTAATACGCGTAGCGGTTGTTTGGGAGGACAGACGTCTTCACAACGAGAGCCCCCCCCTCCTTCCTTTTCACAGCTTTTATTGCTGAGTGTGACATCATATGGTATGGAATATCCCTTTGGTTGCTTTAGGTCAGCTGCCCTGGCCATGTCCCCTCCCCACTTCTTGCCCACCCCCACCTACTGGCTTTGGGGGGGTCTGGAGAGAGTCCTGGTGCTGTGCCAGCACTGCTCGGCAGTAGCCAAAACACTGGTGTGATACCAGCGCTGTTCTAGGTACCAGTGCAGAGTACAATGCTATATGGGCTGCTGCAGGGAAAGTTAACTCTATCCCAGCCAGACCCAGTACAGAATCTTGGAAAGATTCATATCAAGCACTAACAGGATGATGGAGGCATGATCAGACCATTTACTTTGAGCAATAAATTAGTCATTATAAAGTCTAATCTTATAGATATCTATTCCCCTGGAATTACTCAGAGCCGTTAGACTAAGAATTTATAGTTCTTCGTATAGACAGTGCTACCTTTCAACAGAGAGGTAGTGGTATTCTGTAAAGGTCTATTCAGAGATACTGCACGCATACTGAGAAACAACCTGAGCCAGTCAGTAGGGAATATTGTGTCTGTCCTCTGTGTCTCCTAAAAGTGCATCTCTACAGAAAGGAACAGAGATTCAGAATCACTTGAGTTTATTTGGTCCTTTGCACATCCATTGACAAGTCTCACCAAGAGAGGAGGAGGATGTTTCCAACAGTAATAGTGTTACCTGATAACTGGCGTTAAACTCTTGAACAGCAGTAGCTGCAGGTTCAGGTCCTTCTGTCAGAAAAGGAATTAAATCCTGGTCTCCCACTTCAGAAACCAGTGTTTCAGGTGAGACACAAATATAGAAAGAATGAGCACTGCTGCCACCAACACTGAACTAACTCTGCTTTGTTCTCTGTGAATGTTCCACTTTGTATGACATTTGTGGAGACAAAATAATGCTGAAAAAAAATGAATTTTCAAAATCAATATGCAAATACACATTATTTATTTTAAACTAGTAAACCTACTTCACCTGCAGTTTATTTATTTCTAATTTGCCACCTAGCCAGATGGATTAGTAATTATTATCTACAACACATCTCACAAATCCAGCTCCTTCATACTGCATTTCTTTATTTGCTTTATTTGCTAGATTTTTGAAACATAGGACATCTATTTGTACCCACTGCAAGATACATAGAAAAAAAATAGGGAGAAATAGGTGTTTTACACAAGATATTCTTCCACCAGTACTACATATCTCCTTTAAAATTAGGTAGAGTTTGCCTTCAAAGAGCTTCTTTGGCTCACTCCGCCATAAAGAGAGTCTAGATGAAAGTATGCATTTGATCACTTGAGTTTCATTATTTCTTAATTTATTTTAGCTCATGGAATTTCCTTTACAGCACCACATTTATGTTGCTAAGCCTTAAGATGGCTAACATTCCCAAGATTGTGGAGCCAAAAAATATAGACTGTTCAGCAAGAAGTTTTCAGGGTAAGCATAAAGCAAACGTGCAAAGACTGATGATCATCCTGTTTAAGAAGCTTCACAGCTTAAAAGTAATTATTTTTTAAGAGATAGTTAAACGAGTTAAATTATTAAGATACCTCCTGGGTTTATTGTGCCTTCCATCACTGATTCCTTAGAGCTAACATTAGTGAAAATAATAGATAATAGCAAGAATATGTAGCAATTAAAGGTAACCTCTTTTCTGAAGATCAAACATAAATTAAGCTTCCCAATCTTCTTGTGAAGTCATATATCCATTTACATCAGTGACCAATATATTTTATGCTCCTGTTACCATTTTCCACACTCTTACTTTCCCTACTTTTGAATTATGATCCCTTTTTATATCTTCATTTAAATTATGTTGTAAGCTTGTGAGAGCATAATTACCTCTTCCTTTAGATTTTTTCATTGGCAAGTACTGCATTGCAGGACACTGCCATAATATTAATGATCCTGGGGCCTGATCAAATTATCACAAAATTGTCAACAATGGGGTATGAAACCAGTTAAGATTTTAGCCAGTCTACCCATATTTTAAAGGATATTTCAGGGATTATTCATACAAACTACAGGTAGATCCTCCGGAATGCACTTGTTCCAGTGTGGGAAGTCATTCTCTGTCATCTTTCTGATCTCTTATCAGCATGTGGTGATGGATTGATGTAATCATACACTAGATCCCAAAATACCTTATTGAAATGAAATGTTTCTTAAGGGATCTTCATTGCTACATGGTTTGAAACCAGTGTGTTGCATATAACTATTCTGAAAAAAGATGAAGTAGATTTGTTTCACTGGACATTTATTATTATTATTATTATTATTATTATTATTATTATAAATATAAATCTTATCCCAAGCCATTTTCTTTCACCTAGATAGACAAGATAGCTTTTCCACTTTGTTCCTCCTCTCAGCTCTCTTGAATGTACTTCCAAGGGTTAAGACTTCTGGCAAGAATAAAAAAAAAAAAGGATCTTGCAGTGGGTGTTTTAGGAACAATGGGAATTTAAACCTTCCTGATTTGTATTATTTTGATGTGAAATGGTCATAAAATACTATTGTTCTGATTTGGAAGTGCATATTCTATTAAGAGTCAAAGAGAAAGAAATACTGCTTATCTATAGCAAATGTGAACTAGATCACCCCTCTGTGTCAATAACAAAGTACCATTTCACACTACATGAAGATCTGAACCTAAAACCTTGACTTGAAATCTTTTATGTTCAGGGATGTTTCACATTCAAATTCAGGTTTAGTTGGTAAAATATATTCTTTACTGATGTAATAGCTCCAACCAAAGTTAATTATAGGTGAGTTCTTTCCTTTGCTCTTCTCTGGTCTCTTATTTGAATGTGGTTAATGTCTCCTGTACTATCATATCCGTGACTTCAAAACACTGTACATAGTGATGAAGCTGAACTTGCTAAATATATATTGGTGACCTTTCTGTACTCTTCCATCTGAAAGCTCATCAATGAGGTTGAAAGTTTAAGGTTCACAAATACAAAGGTCACCCATCACTTACTTATGTCTGGGGGGGAGTTGGGTCAGGCATTAATAACATATTAATTAACAGGTCAGTGTTTCAAGAAGCCTCATTTTCACTGAATTAACTGTCCAAAAGATGCACTATTCATAAATGAAAAGTGATCTGAGTAGAAGAAAAGGTTTTATCTCAAACAAGTCAACATGAATAAAAGACTGAGCACCCAGTGATCAGTGTAATGGAGATGTGATATATTTAGTAAATAGATGGCTATTCCTCTTCTACTCCTGTAGGTCCTATTTCACAGTTAACTTGCACCACTGTTTTTCAGACTTGGCACTATGGTCATTACTAGTGTTGCCATGCTGAATGTAGAAATAGTGAGGTTTATGAGCAGTGTGTCTAAGAAGGAAAATTTAGAAACCAAAGTTTCCTACAAACTGTCCTACATTCTCATTCACCAGTCTTCATCTTTGTTGAATAATCATTTGAGAGCATTCTGTGTTCGTTTCATCTATTTTCCTAACAGTTACCCTCAAATATGGCTTTGTTGCCTTTATTTTGTGTTGCCTCTGATATATTCTTTGCATACAGCTGCATACATATTATACAAAAAGAAATTCAGTTCCAAATTACAAGCTGCACAGCAGTGTTCCCTTTACTCTTGGATATAAATTGAGAGCGGTCAGCTGAATTAATAGTGTGCCTGCTCAGTGTTGTTATTTGGAAAAAGAAAGGTCTTTAATTATTCCTGATAATTTAGTTTCATCAAGTGAACTTGACACTTAAATTGTGCATTTTGGAATGCAGCAACTGATATTTTCATATCTTGGCAAAGAATGACTACAAATACTTTAAATGGGTAGTTGAATAATGATATGATTCAACTGATATGTTGCAGATGGGTATTTGTGACCTGTGGGAGCTTTGATTATTTGTCTGTTGCAATTGAATTTTCTTGTTGATTACTATTTATAAACTATAATACAATGGTGCCCAGCTTTTGCACAGAGATATGGGTTTGCTGGGCTATGGGTCACATGAAGAAATATACTATGAGGTAAATTGGAGCCAGTATCTAACAAACAACGGAAGAGAAGAAAGAAGAGGATAAGAATGTGAGACCATAACATTATGTAGCTAGGAGATTATTTTAGGTCTCTTGGAAACAATTTTTAATAAATATTATGTTATTTAGGATAAGATTAAAAGTTGGGTGATTTACTGAAGACATTGTAGCAGAAGAGCTCCAACAGTATGAAATGATTAAGCACTTGGGTAGTTCAGTGATGTTAATGAAACTAATAATTCACATGAAAAAAAAAAGAAATTTTCATTTTAAAGGATTTTTTTTTTTCAATTTCGACATTTATTTTCATTCTAAAAGAGAATGAAGTGTTGGCTTTTAATTTACCTTCCAAAAATACAACTTAAAAAAATAACTGATTTTGGATCAAAATTGTTCATATTGATATTTTCTATTCTGTGATAAAGTACAATGTAGTATTCTTTTGCACCTTTGCATTTTAGCATGAACTTTGAAATTCCATTACAAAATAAATAAATAAATAAACGCCAGAATGAATGTTCTGATGCACTTAAAATGTTCCAGTTCAAAAAATTTCCAAATGTAATTTTAAAATCATCATTTTCTTTTGTGGCATTTTCTGCCAAGTCCAATAAAGAGGACTGGGTGCTCAGCACTGTGAATGTGCAACAGTAAGTTTTGGAAATTTGATTTCAGGTATGGAATCATAGTCAAATTTTTCACCATTAGGACATGGATTGACAAACATGCACATCCATGACAAAGAGAGGGAAGCACTCATTTCAAATATATGTAGTAGTGGGTTAAATATAACCAGATGGCCTTGCAAACTCTTGGCCATAAATAGCAGCAGCATCTTGACCAGGTCATAAGAAAAGCTGTAACAGACCAAAGAAATACCTGTTTTGACTGCTATTCACATTCTGAGTATGGTCAGATATTTATGGAAAGCATGTGAAATGCTCTCTTTCACATGCTTTCTCACCTTATAGCAAAGTTCAGCTTAGGACCTTTTTGTCTGGCAGTTATACCCATGTCTTTTTGGGGGGATCCAGTCATTTTCTTCCACTAGTTGAGCTGATTTATATTTGCAGTGTTGAATTACATGAATACTTTTGGACACTACAACATTCTGTATTGGAGTTCTCTCTATCGCATTTCTGTTGATAAAAAGAGAGATGTGTTTTCTTAGAGTGTAATATTCAGACACTTCTGCATTTCTCTTTCTTTCATTTTCTACAATAGGAAGATGTGCACTATATTTACATCATCTACAAAACTGTCTTAGATGTGCAGCTGCTCTTCTCAGGAAATGTAAATGGTGAAATGTGTGCCCAATAAACCCTGTCAAAACCAGAATAGATGTTAACTGAACCCAAAGAAGAACAACACTGATATTAAATTGTAGAATAATCTTATTTCCACTCAAAGAAGGATATTAAATATTTTAAGGTGAGAAAATTCTGAGATTAAATGAAACTATGATACAAAAAAACTCCTCTATATTTATTCATTCTTTTCTATCATGATGCATTTGATTGACATAATGTGTATTTAGTAACAGGAGAATATGATCTATAAATTGCATCTTCAAAGTATTTTTGTATCAAAATCCATCTTTGAATTCATTGTACATTATTGAACATGAATGAAAGGAGACAGTGACTAACAATGAACAAACAAACAAGAAAAACAATAACAACAACAAAACCCTTGTTTTATTCCTGAAGATGTACAAAGTCCGTTTACTCTATTTGATATGTGGCATTTTATGTGTTAAGACAATTCTTCAGTTTCAATAACCCCCAAACAATTATGGGTTCTCAATATAGTAGTTCTGTTCCGGTTTAACACCAGCAGGCCACCCAGCCGCTTGCTCACCATCCCCAGGTGGGCTGGGGGAGAGAATCAGAAAGGTAAAAGTGCGAGAACTCATGGGCTGAGACAAAGACAGCTTACCAGGTAAAGCAAAAGCTATGCATGCAAGAACAGCAAAACAAGGAATTCATTTGCTACTTCCCATCGGCGGGCAGGTGTTCAGCCACCTCCAGGAGAGCAGGGCTCATCATGCGTAAGGGTTTCTTGGGAAGACAAACACCATCACTCCAAACATCCCCCCATCCTCCTTCTTTACCCCAGCTTTATTGCTCAGCATGCCGCCATATGGTGTGGGACATCCCTTTGGTCAGCCTGGGTCAGCTGTCCTGGCTGTGTCCCCTCCCAGCTCCTGGTGCACCCCCAGCCCCTCGCTGGCAGGGCAACACGAGAAGCAGAAAAGGCCTTGGCTCTGTGTGAGCACTGCTCTGCAACAGCTAAACATTGGTGTGTTATCACCACTATTTTCATCAAAAATCCAAAACACAGCATCATACAAGCCTCTGCAAAGAAAATTAACTCTATCCCAGACAAAACCCTGACAAGTTCATAAATATTGAAGACAGAAATCTTCATCTAGATCTGTTGACTCAATTCATGCAGTGGCTTGGTGCCAAGAGACAAAGCTTTGCTATGGAAGCCAACCAGATGTATTATGCTGAGACTGGACGGATGCATAGTATTTTCCATCATTAAGCTTAAGATAGTTGACACACTGCAGAAGGAGCCAATAAGAAACAGGAAGTTTTCATGTTGAGCTTGTACTGCCTGAAGTTGTTACACCCTCTTTTTTGACTGTCCGTGTTTTCCCATCCCTCCTTTGTACTGGCTCCATGGACAGCTTGGGAGATGAAAATAAATAACATTTTTCTGTTGCAATGTCATTAGTCCTATAATGCTGGGGAAAAAAGGAAGTGAAAAGCTGTGACGGGGAGTGGTAGGAGAGGGTATGACTGACACTGTCAGGGCCAGCATTGGACTAGATTGACGTAATAATAAAGCTGCTTCTTTCTCTCCTTTCTATACTTCAGTTCCTTGTGCACAGATACCTTCTTGTCTAAGTGGACAACTTCTCTGGGGAGATAATCTGTAAAGATCTTTCTAACTTAGTACAAAGCCTTTGAAGAAATCTTAGAGGGGCATTTCCAATACATCAATATATAGTATGATTGAAGAATGTAAATAATAACAGAACTGTACATATGAAACTTGGAAACACTCTTAGCAATAAATACAGTTACCAGATTTTCTGCTATTGATTCAGAAGTATCTTTAGAACAACAGACCTCTACTCCAAGCATGTAATTAGCATATCATCATGCACACTTATCACAAAAGTTTCTTTTAAGGTTATAGTACATGCTCAATAGCTTCCAGCACCAATTTTAGTCTATTATTGTGGTCTCCTCTGTGAAAAATTGCTTAGAGACCAATGGCTTGCAATACCTTTAATCTCTCTCTCTCTTTTTTCTTTTTCTTTTTCTTTTTCTTTTTCTTTTTCTTTTTCTTTTTCTTTTTCTTTTTCTTTTTCTTTTTCTTTTTCTTTTTCTTTTCCTTTTCCTTTTCCTTTTCCTTTTCCTTTTCCTTTTTCTGGAGACACATAGGAATTATGGATAATAATATTTAACTTCATGTTTTTTATATACAGATCATAGATTTCACAAATAAGGTATTTGGGGGGTTAATGACACATTTTACATATTTATGTATGTAAGCTGGCTAGAGTGCCTCTTCATTTCATATACAATCAGTCAGAAGAGTCTGATGGAGGAGCCAGTCTTTTTCTACCAACTATGGAGACTAAATTCAGTGCCTGAAGTCAAATGATATTAGTCCAACTTATCCTTAATTATTGTATAGTACATTCAGTCCATGATCTCTGTTCAGGTTTCTATGCACTCATATCAAACACACAGCAGAAATTTCGACCATTTAGTCACATTAAAAGTTTTTGAGAGCATACCTTTTATTTAAATATTTATATATTCTATGCGTAAGAAATCCAAAGTTAGAAAGGCAGAGTCAGCGGTTTTCTCTTTCTTTCTTTCCTTCTTTCTTTCTTTCTTTCTCTCCTTCTTTCTCTCCTTCTTTCTCTCCTTCTTTCTCTCCTTCTTTCTCTCCTTCTTTCTCTCCTTCTTTCTCTCCTTCTTTCTCTCCTTCTTTCTCTCCTTCTTTCTCTCCTTCTTTCTCTCCTTCTTTCTCTCCTTCTTTCTCTCCTTCTTTCTCTCCTTCTTTCTCTCCTTCTTTCTCTCCTTCTTTCCTTCTTTTCTTCTTTCTTTTATGTAGTGCTTCTCAAAACAATAAACAAATAAGTTAGGTTTTACTATTTTAAAGATTTTTAACTATGTCTTGCACTATGGTTTTAGTACATTATAGACTTTAAAATATTCTGCATATAAAAATTGGTTTAAAATTTTCAAAACATTTCACTCAATAATTAATACACAAAAGAAACAATATTTTCTTCTGTTAACAATGAATCAAAATTTCACCTCTTCGGTGTCATATAAGCTCAGTGTTGCAGTATTTTTACTTGAAGGAGCTGAGGCAATAAATAACTAATAATTGAGACAATGCAGACCAATAATAGTCCTTCAGTTTTTCTTTGTATTAGTGGCTGCCACTGAAGCATTTTTTGTTTACTAAGTTTCACAGGGAGAAAAAGATATCTTGGGACAAAGCAGTATATTAGTTTAGGTTATTTTGTGTATCTATGGAACAGAGCTTGCTACAGCTAATTGATGTGTGAATATGCTGGGAAAATTTTAGTACCTACCAGTTCTTTCTTAGATAGATAGACAGAGAGACAGACAGACAGATAGATAGATAGAAAGATATAATATATAGTGCATGTTACCAACTTAGTGTTGTTTCCTTGGACTTGGTTTTGACAGTGCAGAAAAGCCAAAAAGAAGCCATTTTAAAGCTAATCACAAAAAAAATATCTTACCCAGCTCATTTAGCTTCTTTACCTGATGATGAAAGTACGTCAGAGTGGCTTTTCTCAGAAAATACTCAAGAGAGGTGTGTTAGAATTAAAGCTGTTAGGAATTCCAAATTTCTGTCCCATGAGAAAATTTAGGGTAAATATTGAAAAAAAAAAAAAATCTCCTTTCAAGATACATATTTCACAGGAAATAAATTTAAAGAAATGAAGAACAGATGGAATTTTTGCCTTTCCAGCTAGCAGCATTGCAGGATCTGCACTTTGGTGCAGACTGCTAGAAAAGGATGGAAAATATGAGAAAAAATAAATTTTGTAAATGCAACATTTATCCCAGAAAATCTCTCTGACAGAAAATGCTACTTTGAATCTATATTCTGTACCAAGACTAGATCTATGCTATGTCCTGATAAATAAGATAGTGATTTGACTTAGTTTGACTTAGTTTATTGGCTTCTACAGAGAAAAGAAAATGTAGATCAGAGGAAGAAAAATCAGCTCTTTTCATTTTTTTTAATTGTTTAAAAATTCATTGGTTATTTAATTATCAGTGTCTGAAGTGTCACAAATGAAGTCAGGTGACTTTTTATGTTTTATCCAAAGGATTTGTGACCCAGGTATAAATGTGATTGAGATCCGTTGTGCCCTCCCCAGTGTTTGACTTCACTTGCTGTAGACCTTCCTATACAAATCTTGGTAGATATGATCCAGACAATCTGATTTGATTCTTTACTTTCAGAATTAAATGAATGAACTTGGAAGAGGTTTAAAATCAGAGTAAGTGAAAAGAATGAGCTTCATTTCAAGGAAGAAAATTATGATATTGAAGTCAGTTCATATCATAGTTTATGACCCCAGATTGTCCAATCTTGGCTGCCACAGGGACAAGACCATTGTTTTGGGACATCCATAGGGGTTATTTCTAGCTAGAAGCAGTTACCACCTTTTTTCGTTTGTTTATTTGCCAGCACATATAAAAGAGGAGAAATACTCCATACTCCACTTCTGTCATGTAGATGTTGTACCAGCCTGCATTCAAAGCCCTCTGTGTGGGGCAGGAAGAATTATGTAGCTGTCAAGAAAAAGGTGGTAGGTGGTTCTTACATGTGTTCTTCTGTTGCCTCAGCTTAAGATCACCTTTTATTTATTTATTTATTTTTGATGTTGACATCGCTATTCATATGCTTATCCATGCTTCTTCAGTTAGGTTTTGCTGATTCCTTTAGCTTCTGGACTTCTGAAATACTCTTGAGTTCTTTTAGATGTCATATCTCATATACCATTATCCTCATGTTCTCGTCAGCAAATTTTAAGCCATTATAAAGGCTTATATTTCCAATCAATCCCCATGGCCATCTGTATCTCCTTCTGANGCACAGACGAAAAGAGAAAACAAGTGATTCTCCCACCAACGAGCGATGCCCGGCCATATCCTGGGACGCAGAGCCTCAGTACCCGCAGTGGTTGATTGGAAGGACAGACGTCTTCGCAACAAGGGCCCCCCCCTTCTCCTTCCCTTTCCCGGCTTTTATTACTGAGTGTGACATCATATGGTATGGAATATCCCTTTGGTTGCTTTAGGTCAGCTGCCCTGGCCATGTCCCCTCCCCACTTCTTGCCCACCCCCACCTACTGGCTTTGGGGGGGTCTGGAGAGAGCCTTGGTGCTGTGCCAGCACTGCTCGGCAGTAGCCAAAACACTGGTGTGATACCAGTGCTGTTCTAGCTACAAGGGCTGCTGCAGGGAAAGTTAACTCTATCCCAGCCAGACCCAGTACACCATAGCCATCTGTTTAAGTTTCTGACCAATTGCCTTTGCCAGTCCTGAGGAGTGCATAAATCACATAGCTTCTAAGCTATGTATTTACTGATGTGAAAACACTCAAATCACCTACCCCAAAGAAGACCTTGAAATTGCCTCTGTGGTAAATGGCCCTGCAAACTTTCCTTTCATGGAGCTTTACAACTCTAAATCTCTCAATAAACTGTTTTTGGAACATATATTGGAATATAAAACGAAAGTAAATACAGTAAGAAAGGTGTACAAAATACTTGAACCTTTTTTGTGTTTGCGTTTGAATATATATCTGAGAATGCACTTTGCCGGCAGTCAAGAGGTCCAGTTAGTTTGATAAAAGTTTATCATTTGGAAAATTTACTATGACTCCTAATGGAATGAAATTGTGTTTAGTTGTGCTTTTTTACGAATTACAATCTTGGTAGAAATCCATCTTAAATTTTCAACTCTGATAAACCTTCTTGTCTGTTTGAAAATTGCTATCTTGCTGTAGAGAATATTAAAAACTAATCATAAGGGATTTATAAAAGTGTTCTTTATAAATATTCTTGTAAATATGTGACCATTTTAGGTCAGTTATTTGTGGTATCATATCACTCCTTCCTTTAATGTGTTTTGACATCTGTCAGTTCATGCAACTTGTCACAAATTCTGAAAGCTGCACCAACTATATCCCAAATTATATTTACCCCCCACCAAAAAAAAAAAAAAAAAAAAAAAAAAAGTGCCAGAAGCATATTTTTGTATTATTTTACTTTTGTGATTCAGTGAAGATACAAGCCGACATGGTTTGTGCTGAGCTCATAAGTGGAATATAGTTAAGTCTCTTGAAAAATGCCATCACACTGCATTAATTCTTTAGCAAATGGTTTGAAAACCTTGTTTTCCTAATTCAGTTAATATTCCTAGGCAGCTTAAGTATAGAGAGTAGGTTACTTTTTCAACTAAAAGTTGATGGGTTCCCATAAATGATCAGCTAGTTTGTATTAAAATGTCCTGGTCTTTCTTTTGATAAAGTAGTAAACATTTCATTAAATTATTTATGATTGGACTCACATCCTAGCTAATGAACGCATTTGCTGGTTGTATACAGAAAGTGAAAGATGATGTTTTGTTTGCTTACACTATAAAGGTCTCATATTGCACCCTTTTGCACATCAGGCTCACATGCTGCTAGAAGCTGTACCAGAACAGGGCAAGAAGACAGTTTTGCTCTAAACCCTAATATGACCATAGAGTCCAGTCCTGTCCAAAATGGGCACACTAGCCCTGAAAGTTTGAGCAGCTGGACTGATATGTTCCTAATTGAGAGAAAGGGCAACCTAGTCCTACAAAATATGCTTCTATGTGCGCAAAGAAAGAGTCAGGGTCCTCTGTAATACTGAAGAAAGCTATCCAGTCCATAGGTTTTCTTTATCCCCTTTTTTTGCTGTTGACTGAATATGAAAGGTGGATATCTCTGGAAGAAATTTAGTTCCTGTTCCACCTGTTCCACTGAAAATACAAATCAGCATAGCACATATTAGGTATCTTCATTCTTTTTGTTTGTTTTTGTTTAGTATTCTAGCAGCAGTTCTAGAATCTATTAAAGTCTCACCAAATATGTCCTTGTTACCTAGCCAGTCAGGTTGACAACGCTTTTTCCCTTTTTTGGGAGAATCTGGTAGGCAAAAGTCACAAACTGTCATAAAGAGCAGATGGGACGGAAGTTGTGTTGTTGGCAATGAAGCTTCCAGGTAAGGAGAGATGAGGTTTTCTTCCCTGAATAACTGGTTTTATTTTCACAGTAAAAGAATAAAACATGCACATACAAGGAAAATGTGACTTGTCAACATGACAGGCAATACTGTATTCTCAGTGCTCCAGCAATCAAGTAATTATTGAGCTTTGGGTGCGTCACAGTATTGAAGAGGTTTAAGGAGAACAATGGAGCGAGCTTGAAGATGTCTACAGAGTATTTCTCCCAGGTGTTACAGGGAGTACAGAAGTGCCTGTTTAAAAATGTAACAAGCAGGTGAAGGAGTTTGACATCACAGGCTGATCAGAAGTGAAATTGATATTTTGGGATACAGTAAGAAATGAGAGTAGGTGAGGAGAAGCTGCTCACAGCCTTGGAAGGAAAAACAGCTGGAACTGAAAAGCAGCTTGGCAGGCAGCCAGTGGAAAGAGGCACTTAAGTATGTCTAATTGTAAAAACAAATAATCCATCTGACTTTACTGGAGTTACCTATAATTAAACATATCCATAAATACTTTGTTAATTTGGAGCTACAAGTAGATACCTGGAGTACCCAGGGTTATTAGGGGAAAAATCATAAAAAAAAAAAAAAATCACAATGGTTCTTGTTACTTTTAAATCAACCTGTATTTGTTAGAAGAAGTTACTGAGCATCTATTAGTGTTTGGAACATACATTTCTAAATTCTGCTGCAGAATGTGTTCTTTTGCATTTATAAAAGGCCAGCTGTCCTTCCACAATCTCTCTGCATGTGATATGCAGGAAAGGACTTTTACTGGAAAATGTCAACCCTTCTGAATCTCTGTGATGCTATAAAGGAAAAGATACATTTAGCTACAATAGATACGTGTCTGCATTAATAACAGCATCTTTGCTGAGGAGACTCCCTTGAGGATGCTATGTCCACATCAATGAAATGCCCTCAGACTAAGTATTATCTTGGCAGCTGTTCTGAAGTGAAACTCACAAAATCTGAGATGGGGATGCCTGCCAATATATATTAACAAATAACAGAATAAAGGGATATGCAACTCTCAGATAACAGAGAAGTTTGGTAGACCCACTAATGCTCATTCAATATGAAGGCCAAAAGTCTATCCTAAATTTACTTTGTGACCTATTATTCTAGAGCTTTTGATGCTAAGGAGGCTAGAGATTAGTAAAGTTCATGGGGACTGGTTAATCTAGACTTTTATATTCTAATGTTGACTGCCTCTTTCATTAAGTAATTTTATGTGACCTTGAACAGATTTATTTTTCCTGGTCTCCATAGTATGCGTCTGAAACAGTTTTAATCCAGATCTATATTACAGGGTTTTAAAGGCATAGTGAATAGTTAAAATGCTTTCATAACTTCAAATGCAAGCCATCATGTTTGTTCTTACAGATACATGTAAACAAGCTGCCTGGAAATATTCATGCATTTTTAGACTGTATTGAATTGTAGCTATATCTGACAAAAAATACATTTTGTGATTCCTTAGCTTTTTTTTTTTTTTTTTTTTTTTTTTTTGATGGTGGACAACCATGAGGCAACGGAGAGCAAAATGAGGTTGTTACAGCCTTGGGAAAAGGGTGGAGGCAAAACACATTCTTCCGGTCTCTTGGTATAGAAGTCTCAGGGCATAATCAGTGGCCTAGTCAAGATTAATATACAGTGATCTCATAGATTCCAGGAGTCACCATATAACAATGTAGCAAATGCTGGTTTAAACAGATTTCCAATATGAAATGAATGCAGAGAGCATGATAAATTCAGGTGTGGCATGAAGTAATCTGCTTTCCTATACATAATCATGTGTGCATACTTACAAACATGACTTTTTACCCCAAGCAATGTTCGGACTTCATAAGTGCAATCTTACCTTGCATGAATCCAATAATGATGTTTGAAGCAAAACTTAATTTTGCCAAAGATTATTATACAGAAAATCTGATCTCAGTGTCCTGATCTGTAAACTAACATGGTGCAACTTGAGTCATATCATGCAAGACATAGAGCTTGAAACAAAAATGTAAGAACTGGTGGGAAGGGTGTCAGATGTTGACAATTTAGTCTGAAGTGTCTAATGATGGATTTCTGCAAAATGATGAATTCATTTGGAAGGTCCAAAGTGTGCTTAAACGTGACCAGTCCTTTTATCCTCTTCTCTCCATGTTTTCCCATGTTTGTACTTCCCTCCTCCGCATCCATCAGTGTTCTTCCTCACCCTTGTCTCTTCCCAAATAAACATCATCCCCATTATTCGTTGCTTTTTTTGTTAGTTTGTTTTGTGTGTGTGTTGTTGTTGTTTTTTTTTTTTTTTCATTGATCCCTTTTTGCTACATGTGTAGCCAAACTTGGCATTTTTGATACCACTATTGCAGTAACCTCAGCTTAACTGATGTTGCTGGGGTAGTTCCCCAGGCCCTGCCAGCTCCACTTTCTACCAGTCCCCAGCACTCCTCTCCAGGTGGAGCTTGGCTATTTCTCGTACAAATCCCCATTAACCACCCTGAAACCTGGTCATCCCTCACGGCATTATGCACGACTTTTGTCTGCTTCTCAGATTGTTTTCTGTCATGTCTGACAATTTCTCATGTCATGTCTCATGGTCTGTTCGGTTAGATAAACCTCAGGCTAGTCATTGATCTGCACATCGTACTAGAGTGAAAAATGTACAATTTAAGAGAAAATGAGTATTCTGGTTCCAACTTCTGTTCCTGAAGTGTACAGAAACCCTGGTGAATTATGTGAAAAATAGAGAATCAAAGGAATTATATAATGAAAATATGTAGCCAGATGACATGTTGAGACAATAGTTATTTGAATTACTGCAAATGAATGAATTCCAGCTATGTGATGAACTGTTAGACACTCATCCAAGTGTGATATTAACTGATCATGATTGACCACTTATCAACATAATTAATGATTTTGTAGTGCAGTAAGTAAACAAACTGGGGCACTAAGTAATATAAAAACTTATCTGTATTCCTCTGTAGGATTGAGTGGCTGTGCTTAAGTTAGGTACTTAAGGGCTAATTAAATTCTATGATTATTGCCAAATATTATAAGTCACATAAGGAAAGTCTTTCGACTTTCATCAAATTTCCTAGGTTTCCAGATAAATTAATTCATTCTTAAAATTAAAACTTGCTCTGAGAGGAAAATTTTTAAAAAGCAAAGGATAGTTGCCCTGTTGCCATTTCGCAGCTATGACTCAGTCTCTCAAAAATGTTTAGCAAAATTTTTACCATTAACATGATACAACAGAGGCTCAACTGTTCCAAAGCAACTTTTTTGCTTTTGTTGATAATTAAGAAAGGAAGGCGCTTCAGTAGGATGAGTCTTGTGTGCAAATGAGGTCAAATCTCAGGACAAAAAAACTTAAGTGTCAAGAGTTCTGTCTACAAGGCCACTTTCAAATATTCTTACCAGTCAGGCAATAGTTTACTCCTCCTAAAGCAAATATTGAGCTAGACAGTGCATGCAAGTTTGTATTTTCAGCACTTCCTGTTAGACTAGCCCTTAGGCTGTTCTTCAGGCATTTTTCCTGCTCTGTTTTACTGCAAATCTGCTTAGTTTCACGTGTTGTATAGTAGATTGATTGATTAATTATTTAAGGTTTATTATACATGATTATTTGGGAGGGCCCTTGAGCACCAGCTGTGTCTCACCTGAAAAATGAGCTATGTGTTCTGAAACCATACTGCTGTCCTTTGCTTTTCATGGTGCTGTATGACTAGAATAAGCATGTAACCCTCCATTTTTGCTTAGCTCCAACTTCTCTGATGTGTATTAATAACTGATCAGACCTTTACTTTCATACAAAGCCATAGGTCTGCACAGTTAGAGAGGAAAGGGTTTCTTGCTTGACCATGAAAAGAAAGAACAATAATGCTTTAAAAAAAAAAAAAAAAATTCCACCAGCCCAAATCCTTCAGTATGGTTCTGTTGGCAAAGGCCCCTTCCTGCCTTGTGTTTTTGTTACTGTAGGTGTCCTTAACTTCTGAATGTAGTTATTAGGAATATGAATTTTGAGATACCTTTTGTAGTGGTTTTTGAGATACCTTGTGTAGTGGTTTCTTGCCCAGCTCTACCATGCCACTTTACACTCCCCCTCCTCAAAAGAACATACAATGAAAATGCAATGAAAAAGGTCTCAACGACTGAGATGATGACAAGGAGATCACTCACCAA
>VXAA01003754.1:379-24986 GCA_013399115.1 Anseranas semipalmata | reverse complement strand
CGTCCCCCAGCCCCACTGGCCACACACTTGCATAAAGCAGGGGGCTCACAGAGCTGGCCGGGGGATTCGGATGGGGCTGAGCCACCGAGGTGCCCCAGGGATGGGGATCTGGGTGGGAGCCTCCTTGCTGAGCCCCCCCACCATGTTCCCGAACCCCAGGGTGCTTCTGTGCCTGCTCTGCACCTGCGTGCTAGCCCTGGTCCCCCAGTGTCCCCCCTACCTTCCTGGGCCGTGACGCCGGTGAGACCGGCAAGGACGGCGAGCCACAGCCGCAGCCTGCCCATGGTGCTGGGTGTGGCGGTCAGTGCTGGTGCCCACGGGTTTATCAGCTGGGTTTGGTGGGAGGGAAACGGCGTCCCCCAATCCCAGCAGCCTGGCACAGCCCGGAGGGAGCGATTTCACGCTGTCATGCGGCCGCGAGACCCTGCGTCACCGCCGGCACGGGGCTCCCCTGGAGCCGTGCCCTGGGCGCGTGCCCCTGTGTGGTGTGGGGCCACGCTGGCCCTGGGCAAAACCCCCAGGTTTGAGCCCGAAGGCGCTTGTTGTCCCTCGCCTGCAGCTCTCAGCCACGTCCCCAGGCTCTGCTCGCCCTGTCCCTGTGTCGAGGCCAAAGGGACAGAGCCTGGGACCGGAGCTGTGGGCAGCAGGTGGCAGAAGAAACCGCGGCAAACCCAAGCGGCTGAGGGTCCGGCTGCAGTCTGTGCATCCTCCGAGGGTGTCCGAGCATCCTCCCAGGGTGTCCGAGCATCCTCCGAGGGTGTCCTCTGAGGGCGGTTGAGGCTGGGGTGCTGTCTGGTTGGAGAGGGGGAGGATTCCTGCTGCTGCAGGGATGGCCGGGGGGGTGCACAAGCATCCGAACGCATCCCTGACCACCCTGGGGCAGCCTGAGACACGGAGCTCGCTGGGCTGAAGGCACTGGAGGAACCAGGGGCTGTGTGGGGGCAAATTGGGCTCGGTAATGAAGGTGCAGGGCTGGGTGCTGGTGAGGAGGTCCGGGTTTGGGGAGCGCGGTTGTTGCATGGATGTGCTGGGGGGGTACAAGGCAAAACTGGGCTGCATCTGGCTGCAGATGCCCTTTTTGGGCACGATGTCCCTTATTTTAACAGGTCCTGCAGGGCCAGAGCAGCTCCTTGGGTGTCACCGTGCTGGGTGCTGGTCCCTGGGGGTGACCAGGTCCCCTGTGCCCCCCCCCAGTCTCCCCCTGGGGCCGCTCCATCTCTCCTGCCAGGCTTTTTGGCACCCCGTGCGCCTCGTGACCGCGGCCGTCCCTAATGGGAATGGATGAGCGCTGGCCAAACGCCTCCAGCGCCAGATATAAATCACCCGGCTTCCCGCTAATAGACCGGAGAGCCGCTCCGGCATCGTTAACGTCTCCCTCTAATTTGGAGGCACGAGGAGCAGCTGCCTCTCGCTTCCGTCCCGCGGCCCGGCGGGCGCCCTGCTCGCCGCCTGGCCGGAGGTGATGGATGTCGCTGGAAAGCCGGCGCTCGCCGGGGCCGGGCATCCTCAGGAAGCGCTGCCCCGTCCTGCACCATGCCCCAGGGCCCCATCCTGGCCACCTCCGCGCCGAGCAGGTTTCACTGGAAGCTCTGATTGCGTGGCCCTGGGGTAGCAGCGGGGTGTGATGATGGGCGTGGAGCGTGGGTTTTGGGGAACCCCCCAACCCCATTATACCAAACCCTGGCAAGCGGCTCTGACAGACTCATTTATTGTATTTAATCCCCCCCCCGATGATCACAGACAGGACGTTTATCTTGGCTCGTCAGGAGAGAGTGAGTAATCCCCCGTTGATTTGCTCGCGGAGATAAAATGCCGCCGCTGCCCTTTCTGCTGGGGCTGACCCCTCCCGGGGGGCTGGGGGCACCCCAGGGACATCACCGTTGTGCAAATCGGGGTGTCTGGCCCCAAACAATGTGGCTGAGGGTGCTGAGAGCCCAGCGGTGACCCCAAGGAAGGGACGGAGGGAGGAGATGTCTGTGGCCACCGGATAGTGATGGAGCTGGTGGCCGTGCTGAGGCTTTCTCATGGCTCTGCTGACGGGGACAGGCAGGGAGAGGAAGGTGCTGGGGGAGCAATGCCACCCATGGGTGCTGGGGGAGCAATGGTACCCATAGGTGCCAGAGGAGCAGTGCCACCCATGGGCGGTTAGGCTCTGCCAGCCCCATGGGGATGATGCTGGGGTACGGGTGCCGGTTTTGGGGTGCTGGGGGTGCTCAGCAGCCGCCAGCAGCGCCCACCTTGCGGCAGCAGAGCCCAGCGGCGAGCAGTGCGGGGGGCCCCAGGCAGCAGTGCAGCACCCCCAGCCCCTCGCACAGCCCCAGGGCGTAGTCGAACCACTCGAAGATGCTGCAGGTGGGCTGCAGCAGCCCGGCGTGCAGGAGGAAATCCACGGCCAGCCCCGCGCCGTAGGGCGCCCAGAGCACGAAGAAGAGCCAGCTCGCGCTGTCCCCCGTCCCCCAACCCGTTCTCTGCCACCACTGGACCAGCGTGGCCACCAGCAGCGCGGCCGGCAGCAGCAGGAAGACGCAGAGGCAGAAGGCGAGGTGCAGCAGGTAGGCGGGCGAGAGGACCTCCACGCTGCGGCGGACGCAGCTCGCCTGCGGAGCCCCNCGGGGGTCCCAGCGGCTCCAGGCGCCGCTGCAGCACCCGCTGCCCACCAGCAGCCCCTGCGCGAAGATGCTCCAGTGCCACAGCAGCTGGGTGACCTTGCAAGCCCCCGCGCCCAGCCGCCAGCCCTGCCCGATGCCCGCCGCCACCGGCGGCAGCAAAGCAGCGAAGAGCCCGGTCCCCACCGCCAGCTGGGCCACCAGCGCTCGGCTGTGCGGCCAGGCGTTGGGACGCTTGGCCAAGGCCACCAGGAGTGCACCGGTGGCCAGGACGGCGGCGGTGCAGGTGACGGCCAGGAAGGTGGGGGCCGCGCGCTGGAAGAAGGGACAGTAGTGGTTGTGGCAGGGCTCGGCGGCGGCGTAGTCCAGGTCGGCCAAGTAGTCCTCGCTGTCGGTGAGGTTGGCCAAGATGTCCAGGAAGTCCAGGGAGGTTTTGTTCTCCAGGACTTCAGGCCTCTGAGAAGGAGACCAAGGAGTGTCAGGTGCCCCGATGGCCATGGGATGTCACCTGAAACGTCCCCTCTGATGGCCACGGGGGTTGCCCTACCCTGGTGCTGCCACCCAACTGCACGTGGGGACACCCGGCTGTGCCTGCTGCAGCCCGCGCGTGCCAGGGTATCCACACACAGCATTTATCAGGGAGGGACACGCTGCTGGGAGTGGGGGGACCGCCCAACGCTGATGCTTTGGGGGTGTGGGCTCGTCCTGGGCCAGCCCCATTTGTGCAAGAAAACCCAAATTTTCTTACAGCCTCAAAGGTGGGTGCAAACCTGACCGTGCCGTCTCCAAGCGAGCATTTCCCAGCTCCGAGACCCAGCGCCTTGCACCCACCTGGGTGCCGTGGGACTGGGGGAGCTGGGGAGGGCTCAGCGCTGGGTGCCCCGTGGGGGTCTGGGTGCAGCTGGCTGGGGGCACTGGGGGTGCTGGGAGGGGCTGGGGCGCTGCAGGAAGGGAAAAGTGCGATGGGTGCATGGGAAAACTGGAAATGGGGTCACCTCGAGTGCTCCTAACGGAGGAATTGAATTTTGGAGAAAACCGTCTGCTCCGAGCGCCCAGCGGGACGGGAAGGAGCCGGGGAGAAGCAGCGGGGCAGGGAGAGGCACTCACCACCGGGATGCAGTTGCCCATGATGTGTCCCTCGGGATGGCACCCGCTCCTCCAGGCTCTGCGACGGGTGCTGCGTGTGGCAGAGCGTGCTCAGCCACGCATGCTCGCCGCGGGGCGCTTCGCACGGTGGCACACGCTCCCCAGGAGCCGCCTCGCACGCCGGTGCACGCTCACCCGTGCACGCTCTCCGGCGGGTGCTGTGCACGCTCGCTCCTGCTCGGGCTCCGCTCCTCTGGCTCCACGGGGGCGAAGGACTGCGGGGCCGAGATAAGAGCCGCCTCCGTTACAGCTCCCTCCCCACCTTGGCAATCCCCTGCGCCAGGGCTGAAGGAAACGGGCGGCCACCGCTGCCGGTAAAACCGGTGAGCTGCCAGCACAAACAATTTCTCGAGCAGGAAATAATCATTTCTTGGCAGAACGACTGAAGTTCATTAGGAATTTTGTTTACAGGTGCCCCGGCCGTGAAGATGCTCCTGTTGCTGGGTGCGCAACCCCCCCCCAAGGCTTGCAAGCCCCACGCTGGGGTGCGGGATGGGTGCTGTGGGTGCAGGATGCGGGTGCTGCCCAGGGGATGCCCCAAGGAGAAGCCAGATCCTGCAGGGGACCCGGGGTCACCCTGCGGCGCCAGGGGCTGAGTCACCCATTCCTGTGCCGTCACGGGGAGCAAATGCGGCTCAGCGGGGTGCCAGCGGGCTCCGGTGGCACTGGGTGGCCCTGGGGACCCTCGTGCTTGGTGGGAGCGTCCTTAGGTGGTGGGCTGGGGGCTGAGGGGGTCCCTGTGGGGTGTGCAATGGGCTGATCCATGTTCCCCCCCATGCCATGCACCAGGGTGAGCTGTGTCCCCCCCTTGTCCCCTCTGGTCCCCCCTCGTCCTGCACCCCTGAGTGGGGGGCACAGCAGTGGCTCGCGCGCAGGCAGACACAGAGATGAGCAGCCGGGTAAGGTGTGTAATCCAGATATATTTATAGGATTATTTTCCGAGATTAGCACAGGATATTAGAAAGGTTATAAAGTAACATCGACGTTCGTTGTCTCCCTTTTATGTACATACAAGAACACAGCACAACAACACAGCCCGTCCCCTGCCCTGCCCCACGGCCGCCCCACGGCGTGCTCAGAGCTCCGCACAAATATGGCTTTCGTGGTCTATTGAGAGTTCAGTGCCCGTGCCCCATGCCCTGTCCCGGTTCGGACGCCCTGGTGGCACACGGTGGACACGGGGCTGGGGGTCCCCTGTCTGCGCGGCCAATGGAGCCCCCATGCTCCAGGAGGGGGAGCACCGGGGTTGGGGAGGTGGCTTGTGCCCCACCGATGTGGTGACACTGCCTGGCTTCACTGGGTGCCAGCAGTAAGGGACACGAGCCTGGTGTCCCCTCCCCTGTGACCACGCGTCCCTCGTGTCCCCATGCTAGTGACACAGTGCACCACATCACTTCATTCCTGCAGCATAGCCCATCATCAGCCACGGCACGTCCCACTGCCAGCCGCACCAGTGACGTGGCGCGTCCCACCGGTGACACAGTGTGTCCCACCGGTAACACTGTGTGTGCCACCGCCAGCTGCACCAGGAGCACCTCCCCATGTTTCTGACCCGTCACCTCTCGTCCCCACGGCACAGCCCGACGCCCCGTCACTGCCGGGACACGCAGCAGCCCCCTTGGCACCGCATCCAGCACGCGGTGCGCGCCGTCCCTCGCTCCCACGCCGTGCCAACCCCGTGCCACGTGGCTGTTGTTAAACGGTGCCTCCAGTCACCGGATCCCACCCGTGACCTCAGCCCGCACCACTCGGGACGTGGTGCGGGCCATCACCCCAACACCTGGAGTCACCACCCGGGCGCAGCCCATCGCCTCTTGCAGGACACGGTGTCCCCAGCCCTCCGTTACAGCCCTGTGTGCCCCATCACCCCCCACGCTCACGTCACCCCTCGCACCCACGGTGTCTCCCTGTTCGCCACTGGTGACCGGCTGCACATCACCCTCGCGTGGGGTCCACGGGGGCCGCTCTCCCATCCTGCCCCGGCCCCCACCACACGGCACCTCGCGATGGCCAAATCCCGGCTCCTCTCACCTGCCTGACCCGAAATCCCCGCGTCCCTTTCCCTGGGGACCCCTCGACCCCTCTCCTTCCCAGACCCTCGGGGCATCTCCTTTGTAACGATCTGCGCCACGGAGACTTACAGTGAGATTGAATTGTACTTGAAAACATGTCCTTGCGTTTTTATTTTAAGGAATTGCGTCTATTCGATAGTGGATGTTAAAGATCTTCAGAGAAGCGCCAGGTCACACATTGGTACATGCTCTGTGTGCAGTGAAGTAGTTAACAGCATCGGCGTTTGCAGTGTTACCTCCGGCAGCAACGTTTGTGTCCCTCGACGGGAGCCCGGAGCTCCCACTGGGACTCAAGGCCAACGTCCTCCTCCAAGGAGATGGACGGGGAGGAACAACATGGAGAAAACCGCAGGTTTTCCTCGCCGTAGGCGATGAAGGCTTCGTGCATCTCTCCCGAGGTGCGTAATGCCCTGCTGGCAACGCGACGGAGCCGCAGTGAAGCCAGCCACGTCCGCGCCATGTGCCACGGATGCCACCAACGTGTCCCTTGTTCCCACCTGAACCCAGCGCCGCGCCGTTGCTTCCCCACCGCCCTTCACCTCGTGCCCAGCTCACGGGGTCTGGATGGGAGCGACATTTCCAGCCCCATGGGCACCTTGTAGAGGACCCAGGCTCTTCCTTCACCTCCGAGATGAGATTGCCCACCCCACCGAGGGCTTCTGCTCCTTCCCAAAAGGCTCTCCTCCTCCAGACACCCCGAAGTGGAAGGGGTGCCCAGCCGAAGGGTGGCTCCTGTGAACCCCTCGTGTCCAGACCATGCGATGCTGGGGGGCTGCAAAGCCTCATCCCTAGGGTGAGGGAAGGGGCCTGGCTCCCTGGGGGCACCCGGCCCCATGGATATGAGGTTGGGGGCAGCACGGGGACCCCGGGGATGTGTTGGGGAGGTTGGAGAAAGCTTCTGGTTTCCATCTGACTTGGAAGAGATGTGGTTTCTTCCCGGGGTGAAACAGGTTGGAGGTCGGACAAGTGCCCACCAAGCCTCTTTGGAGACCCCCAAGCTACCGAGACACAAACCCCAGGCATTTCGGCTGCTGTTGGCCACAGCCCTTGGAGCCAACAAGGCCTTCTCCAGCTCAGCACCTGCCCTGGGAAGGGGCCGGGAAGGACAGGGACATGGGCAGCTCCGAGGAGCAGACCCGACGGAGCGCATCTCCCGGACCAGGGGAAGCCCATGCCTCGCATTGGCTCCGAGCCGCTTGCGGTGTGGAGCTGGTGGTCTCCAGCTTGTAGCACGGACCAGGTCGTCTCCAGCTCACCTCCGCGGAGCCGCGTTGGCTCTCACCGAAGCCGCTCTCAGGATCTAAACCACTTTTCTGGAGGCTCCTGGGGCCCAGCAAGGAGGTGGTTGGTGATGGCCGCAGGCTATGGCCAGCAGCCTCCTGCACTGAACATCTCAATAGATGGTTTAAATTGACGTCTCCAATCTGACAATTTGCAAACTGGGGCTTTTTTTTTTTTTTTCTTCCCTCCGGATTTGCCCCCAAAACCCCTGCCCTCCCCCCTCCCGCTGGGGTGGGAACGGGGAGCCGCGGTGCCCAGCAGCTCCCGGCACCTCCGGGGGCTTCGGCGGTTCCCACCCTGGAAGCTCACCCCCCTTCGCACACCTATGGCACGAGGACAGCTCTCCTCCCGAATGGACATGGTTTGACAAGAACCGCCAAGGATAAAATCAGGGCAGGGACTCGGGGGTCCACGGCGCTCCCCGGCCCCAGCCACAGACCACGGATGTCACAGGGGGGGGGACAACGGGAAGGTCCCAGCTCTCGGTGGGAGGCACAGGGCGAGCGCTGGTGACGCAGAGGTCACCCGGCTGCCCGGAGCTCGTGCCGGAGCCTGGAGCTGATTTTATCCTTGGATATCAAAAAATAAACCCAAAATGGAGAGAAACAAAGGAAAGAGCTACATCAACCCCAGCCCAACATCCCAACCGAGGGCCCAAAGCAAAGAGCAGCCACGAAACCAAAGCAAAGGTCCAAAGGAAGAAGGAAAGTCGCTCACTCACTGGTTGGTCTGTGTTTCGCGCGAGCGCCGGTCGCGGGGATGGAGGTGCAAGCAAGCAAACGGGGCCGGGGCTTTCGCTGTTCGTAGTAATAACGTTTTGTACAAGTTCAAGAAGAAGCATCATGTCTCAGGCCGGTCGCTCTCTGCTCTCTGTCCTGCCATCCCTCTGTCCGTCCGTCTGTCTGTCTGCCCGTGCCGGGCGCGAGAGAAAATCTGTTGGGTTGAGTGGGGTTTGTGGTCTGGTTTCCGTTTCCATCGGGGTTTGCTGGCTCCATTTCTCACCCTCTCCGATGCCCCTAAATGAAATACTCCTTCTTGTCGTCGCCGCCGGTTTGGCCGCCCTCTGCGTTGATGATGGCCGTGTCGGCGTCCGGGGCGTCATCGGAGCCCTTGGCCTCGTGGGTCAGGTAGGTACCTGGGGGGGGAGAGGGGACAGCGTCACGGGGGGGCCGTGCTGGCTGGGAAACGGAGGCGAGAGGAGAGAAATCCTTTGGGTTTGGCCTGAAATGGAAAAGTCGCTGGGTTTCCCCCGGGATAAACCCTGTTTGGGGACCGAGCCTCACCTGGGCTGCTCAAAGCAGCTCACGCGGTCGTCTCTAGCCAGAGGGGGGAATTGCATTTCCTTGCATGGCTCTGCCCCCCCTGCATCCCCGTCCCTGTTCCCCTGAAAGGTTTTCCTGCAAAAGGAGGCTGCAGCTCCGGGAGCTGAGGCGGCTGGGGCAGGGATGGGGGGGCTCTTACTCACACATCACCTCTGCTGGGCTTTGCCGCTGTCTGGATGTGACCGTCTCCCCGTGTCTTAGGCATACACCTGCCGAGCGGATGAAAAGTCCAGGGATGGGGAGGTGGAAATGGTGAAGGGGAAAGGAGGAAGAGGAAGGTGGGAAGGGGGATCAGGCACAGGGCAGTGGCACTGCAGGGCTGCGGGTGCCGAGGAGAGATGGAGATGGGGAACAAAGCTGCCTCTGCCTGGTGCTGCCCAGCTGCACCGGGGCATCTCTGTGCCGGGGTCGGTGCTGGCATGGAGGTGGGAAGCAGCCCCCGAATCCTTGGGGGGCTCCGTTGGCTGCGCCGGGTGTCTCCGGACACGGGGCAGGGCTGCGGGATGGGCACAGCCTCCCTTCGCCCTGGGCACCCCACGCCCCGCCGAGGTGGGAGCGCGCCCCGTACCTTTGTGCCTGATCAGGTAGTGTCCCAAAACGATGAGGAGGCTGAGCAGGAGGAAGACGATGACGGCCACCACTCCGCCGATGACCGCGTGGTACGTGCTGGAGGTCGACGGCACCGGGCTGGCGTCTGCCCAGGCGGCAGAGAGGGAGAAAGCAGAGAGAGGAGGGGATGCTGCGGTCCCCGCCGTGCGGCAGAGGCTGCGGCTCGCCCCGCGCGTGGCCCAGGGCTGCAGGCGGGTGCACGGGCAGGGCCGGATCCTGCTCGGCACGGCGCCACCGCCGTCAGCTCAACCCAGGTGCTGTGGAGGCAGAGAGCGGGCAGGAGCGGAGCTGGGGGGGAAGCAGCGGGGGGGAAGCAGCGGCCACCGGGGAGCCCCGCAGGGGCGAGCGCTGCGATGGGCAAACCTCTCCCCACGTGCGCCCGAGTCCTGCGCGATTGCTCCGCTGTCACCGTCCCCCGACGGCTGGCGCGGGGGGACGGAGCCACAGAAACGCTCAGAGGTGACTTTCGTATGGGACAGGGTGGAAAAAACAACGGGGGAAGACAGGGAGGGGGGCGGGCAGCTCACACGGACACACGGCACAGCCTGCAGCTCCCAACCGGCCACGCAGGACAGACGGACGCAGGTAGGGGGGAAGCGGCTCCCTGCGGATGGGGGCACTCGGGGGGTGCAAGAGGGATGCACCGGGGTGGTTCGCACCCACTGTAAGAGGATGGGAGGCGGTGGGGCCGTTACGTCCACACGCCTCCAAGAAGCTACAACGGGACCAGAGCCTGGTCGGGCACCTGGGATGTGGCAAGGGTGTCCCTGGCCCAGGGCAGGGCCACCGTCCTCCTGCGGAGCGTCTCCAGCTGGGCCGGGGAGCAGCGGGTCCGTAAAGAGAGAGAAATGGAGCTTACGGTACCTTGGATGGGAGCTGGAGTGAAGGATGAAGCGGTGGCCATGGAAGCATGAGAGATGGGCTGGGAAGGGCCCGGCGGAGGGGCTGGAGTGGAGTGAACGTGTGGGGTGGGGAGCTGGGAAAGATCTGGGGAGGACGACAAAAACACAGGGACACCAATCAACCCCCGGGAGGGACAGAGCCCGCGGGGGGGGGACCCCGGCTCCCCCTGGCATGGTGGGACGCCGTCTTTCTCAGCGGGTTCCTTCCACCACCCCGTTTCTCCTGCCACCGTCCTCTGGGTCACACTGGAGACACCTTCGCTCGTGTCCTACCTGCCAGCACCCCCGGTCACCCTGCGAGGGACCCCACGGGACCCTCGTGCCCAGGTCACCCAGCGCGAGGTGCCACCTCCGCTCTCCCACGCGTGTCCTCGGGGACCGCTGCAGCGGGCAGGCTCGAGGGCTCGGCCGCGTGGGGCGGCTGCTCTGGTGACGGTGCCCGAGACCCACGTGGCTCTGGGGGAAAAAGAGGGGGGGGATTTGGAAAGGGGGGAACCAAGCTCCGATGTGGAGCTGGGTGCGGTGACACCGAGCGGGCTGGGGACACCGGTGTCCTTAGGGCTTGTGGATGTGCGCTGAGCGCCCTGGGTGCTGCTGTGAGCCCACCGGTGGGTGCAGGAGGTGGCTCCCTGTGCTGACCCTGTACCCAGGGGTGATGGGGACACAAGGTGACCAAGGCCAGCAGGGCCTGCTGAGCACAGACTGCACAGGGTGGGACACTTAGGAGCTCACCATGGGCAGGCAGAGGGGCTCAGGGGATGCTGCACCCAGGGGGTGATCGCTGCCATGCGCTCCCACAGCCATTTTGGAGGGGAAGGGGTTGAGGGTGCCTCAAGAATTGAGGGAAAGGGAAAGGGAAAAGGGAAAAGGGAAAAGGGAAAAGGGAAAAGGGAAAAGGGAAAAGGGAAAGGCTGGAGCATGAACGATGCTGGAAGATGGAAAGTCCAAGGCTGGTGGAGAAGAGGGAGATGCCAAGAGGATGATGCAGAAAAAGGAGGAAAATCCCAAATCCAGAGCCAGAAGCGGAGGGAAAGAGGCTCCTGCCGAGGCGAGGGGCTGGGTGCTGAGCACGGCCGGGGGGAGCGCGCAGCCCCGCGGGACATGGTGACAGCGAGCAGGGCGGCAGAGCACGGCCAGGGCAGGGGGAAGCAGCGAGGGGACAGCGGTGGCGAGGGGACGGGTGCTGCCCCTTCCCCCGCGAGGACAGGCTCTGGGGACACGGGATGCAATGCAAGCCTGCAGCTCGGGGTAAGCCATGGGGTCGGTGTCCAAAATCTTGGGATGGGGCTGCCAGGGTGCCCCGTGGCTCAGAGGGGTCAGCGCTGGCTGGAAATCCGCTTTGGTTCGCGGTGTTTTGCCGTCCTAGAAGCTCCAGATGAGTCGTGGAGACCCCTGCGCTCCCCGCATCGCACCTTCTCTCCATCGGAGGCGACGGGGACTGAGCTCAGCCACATCCCGGCCTCAACCCCTCGCAAACAGCTCCGTGCCCCCCAGCCTGCCCTCTGCCCCTCCTGGCCCCGGCCAGCAGCTCCGCGCGGTGCAGGGAAGGACGCGGCAGGGGCTGGATGCGGCCGGAGCAGCTGGGGACGTCCCCGACCAGCCGCGGGCATGCGCCCACCCCACGCCGCTCTCCCAGCGCTCCCTGCACCCGTGCGCGGCTCCACGGGGAGCAGCACCCGGCACGGGGCCGCGGGGCCAAGCCGGGCGATGCCTGCGGTCCCCCCCCCTTACCGCTGACGTCCAGGTTGTACTTGGCCACGACGCTGCCCATGGAGCTGGTGGCCGTGCAGACGTAGGTGCCGCTGTCGCTCTTGTTGAGGAAGGGGAAGATGAGGACGCTGTCGGAGCTCAGCTGCAGCGGCGCGTCGCTGCCCTCCTTCTCCCATAGGAACTCCTGGGGGCTGCGGGGCGGGATGGGGTCAGGCACCTCCGTGTCCCCCCCCAGCATCCCGGGGCAGGGTGGCGAAGGCGTGGGAGGGGAACACCCAGGGTGGAGGGGAGAAGCAGCAGGGTGGATTTGCTGCCCTGGTGTAAGCCCACCCTGCCCTAACCTGACCCCCGCCCCGACCCCAGGGAGCGTTTTTGGGTGCGTGGCAGGGGGAGGATGGGTGGGAATGAGCAGCTGGGGGGGTCCTTACACGGGGTTGCCCTGCCCGTCGCACTGCAGCTGGAGCTTCTCGCCTTCCCGCGGGTACAGGGGGTGCGGCTCGATCTTCGCCGTCGGTTTATCTGGAAGAGGAACAGCGGGGTGAGCGCCCTGCCCCGCGCCCCCGGCTCTGCGGGTGCAGCGTGAGAGCACCCATGGGTGGGTGCCATGGGGGTGTGCAGCATGGCTCCCACGTCCCCCACCCTGTCCACAGAGCAGGACGTGCAGGACGAGGGTACGGGGACAGGCAGGAGATGGGGCAGGTGGAGAGCAGGGGATGGCACAGGGTGATAGGGACAGGGACGGGACATGGGATGATGGGGACAAGCAGGACACAGGGGACAGGGATGGGCAGGGGAAGCCAAGGGCGTGCACGTGCAGGGGAGGTGACACTGCACAGTATCCCCACGTGGGGCAGGACCTCTGCGCACACAGGTTGAGCCCATATTGGTGTGCATGCAGGGCCACGTGTGCGTGACATCTGCTGAAGTGCGGTGATGCTGAGGTCTCCCCAACCTCTCCCACCCCTCTGTGGCCCTGTCCCCCATGGCCCCGTCCCCTGCCATCCCCGCACACCACGTACAGTGGACCTGCAGCTTCTGTGTGGTCGACCTCTCAGAGTTCTGCAGGGACTCGTGGTCCACCGTGCAGGTCACCTCGGCGTCGTTGTCCTCCTTGGTGACGCGGAACTCCACCCGACTGCTGACGGTGAAGGTCTTCCCGTTGGGGTCCTCCACCACCTCGGTGCCCTCGGCTGTGGGGACAGGGGACCATTGGAGGTGACGGTCACAGTGCCCCTGCAGAGGGATGGGGCTGACACGCGTGTTGAGCAGGGGACACCCTGTCCCCATCCCGTCATTGGCAGTAGCATGGGATGCCAGTGTGCTCCAGCACTGGGCGCATCTGCAGCCCCCGGTGCCCCATCTGTCCCCACGGTGCCCCCAGCCACCCCTGGCCCTTGGCACCCACCCTTCAGCTCCTTGTTGCCCTTCTTCCACCGCAGCTGGGCCGCGGGCTTGCTGCCAGAGGACCGGCAGGTCAGCCGGGCTATCTTCTCCTCATCGATGGGCTGCTCGTGGCCAAAGATTTGGGGTTTCTGGGGGATTCCTGGTAGAGGAGGAGGCGAGAAAGACAACAGCCTATTAGCTCTGTGCGTGCTCTATCCAGAGATGGACACACGTGGAGAGACGTGGCAACAGACGTGACAAGGACGTGTTAACGGGTTGGGACGCGGGATAGCGGAGATGAACGGCCGAATGGACGGCATCCTGCACGCGGGGCAGAGGCAGGGAGGAGGCTGGGAGCAAGCAGGGGGTACCCAGTAAGTCACCAGCACTTACCCAGCACGGTGACGAGGGCTTTTGCGGTCCGCACGGGCATGGTGAAGATGGAGCAGGTGTACTCTCCCTCGTCCGACAGCACCACGTCGCTGATGCTGATGGTCAGCTCGTTTGGCGTGGACCTCTCCAGCTGGATCCTGTTGTCTCGCAGGGCTGGGGGACAAGGGACAGCAGGGCGAGTGGCAGAGATGCAATGCTACCACGCTCCTTCGCTGGCCTGCGTTTTAACCCAGTGGCATCACCGGAGGTGGGGAGGAGGAAGGAGAATCACCTTCGGGGGCTGGTCCACCCTCCCTCTGCCCGGCACCCCGCTCCCATCCCCAGGTCGCGCACACGCACCTCGTTTCTCCCCGAAGTAGAGGGTCTGCTGGGCAGGATTGGACCACTGCAGCGAGGAGTCATCGGGATCCTCCACCTGGCACTTGAGCACCACCGTGCCGCCGGCCACCACCGTCTCGTCCGACGTCGTGGGCTGGCTCTCTGGGCGCAGAAAGGAGAGGTCAGCGGGGGTCCCTGGCATCGCCTCTCCCCAGGGGTGCACGAGCATCACTGAGCAACCAAGGGAAGGGAGGGGGGAACACGGCGCTGTCCCCAAAGCCCTGGGACAAGCAGGGCTCCAGCGCTGGGCTGACACCGAGCACGGCCCCTGGGGATGAATGCAGGCTGCTGGTGCCCACCGGGTGTGAACGGAGCCAGGGTGCCCCGGGAGGCTGCAGGAGGGCCTGGCACGGGCACGAACGCCGGCTGAAGGTGCTTGGGGCAGGGGCACGCTCTGCTCCACCGCCTTGGCCATGCAGCGGCTCGTGCGATGGGATGCCCTGCTGTCCGTCTCCAGCCCTGCCTCCAGCAAAAGCAGATTTCTGAAGCAGGTGACCGTGTCCCTGCTGCAGACGGGCCAGTGCTGCTGAGCACGATGCTCCGGACAGTGACAGAGCCGTGGGGAGCACAGCAGCCAGAAGGGGCTGCAGGATCCTTGCCGGGGGTCCTGCTGCTCCCTGGGTCCTGCATGTCCCTTCCAGCCCTTCCCAGGCTGTGTTTCCTTAGCACAGATGCTGCTGCAGAGCAGCCCAAGGGCAGAGAGGAGCACCAGGAGGATCAGATAACCCCCGCCTGCCCCAAGGACAGCTATTTCGGGAGAGCCGACGTGCCGGCGAGCCAAGATGCCCCACGGAGAAGGGGGACACCGGCGTGCCCAGCCTGGAGGTCACACGCAACAAGCACCCGGTCCCTGCCGCGCGCGGATGCTGCTGTAATTTGCACTTCATCGTGTGCTGGATGCGGAGCTTCACGAAGCATCGCCCTACATCTTTGCACATCTTTGCAGGGATTTGGGCTCAGGACCCAAGCTTGGAGCTGATCCTTCCCCGTGCACCCACGTGCCCCACGGCGCAGTCCTGATTTCATGGGCTTGTTGCCCTGCGTGATGCTCGCTGTCTGGGAGAAGCTCCGGTTAGCTTCAAGCCTTGTTTGGGCTGAATTCTCCATTTTCTGCCCAGAGTGGTGAAAGGAAATATTTTCTCCTGCTGACATTGCAAATTCCCCAAAGCTATCGCAGGGAGCAGGAAGGAGCAGAGAGGGCTGAGCAGGGCTGGGGTACGAGAACTCCGGGATTCCCAGGCTCGTGTTGAACTCCAGGAAACTCCAGGCTGGAAACCGTGTGAATCCCCGCTCAAACCAGCCCGGGGCGCACAAGAATGAAAAATTTCCAGAGATGCATCAAATTTAGATTAAAAACATTCCCAGGGTTCAAGGCTCCTTCTCCAGCCCCAGGAAACTGCCATCACCGATGCTCGTACTTCACGCTCGCTGTTGGAACTCCGCTCCTCTCCACTTGCTTGGGTTTAACAGCCAGCTGAAGAGCCTCTGCTTCCCATCTCCTTCCTCGCGGATATTTATCGGCGCTGACCACGTCTTCCCCATCGTCCTCAGAGCGCCCCGAGCCTCGCTCCGCAGCCGGTTCCTGAGCCGTGACGGATGCTCTGCCCCGGTGCCTCTCCAGCTCGCTCAAGCGTGGTCCCCGGGCGCGCGCGGCTCTGGCGAGGGTCTGCAGGGTCTGATCCTGGGGACGGTGCTGGAACACGGCTGGGGACCGAGGGCACCGCTCAGCGTCCGCTCCTCCCAGGCGGGGAGATGTCTGTCGGCTTGTTTTAATTCAGTTAACGGCGCTTTTGTAGTGCTCCGACCGTAATTAGGGGATTAGGCTGCTCCAAGCCGCTGTTGTCCAAACTCAAAGTGCTCCGACTCCGATGCGATTGAGGACATAAAACCCACACAGGAGAGGACAGACCCAATCTCTTAATTAACACAATTACTATTACCTGCCGCAGCATTGGCCTCATTAAGGTATTAATGTGGGGAGAGGTTCAGCTGCAGGATGGGGGCATCGGGTGCTCGTGGTGCTGCCAGCCCGGCTGTGCGAGGACACCCTGTGACAGCACCAGGGTCACGGTGCCACCCCGACGTTTCGGCACGAGCCCCCAGCCCAGCTCCAGCATCCATGGGTGGAGAGAGGCTCCCGGCTCCTACACCCCGACCCCAACTTGGGGCCCCCATTCTGAGCACGGAAACCACCCCTGAGGTTTTCTCCCCCCTGCTTTGACTCCGTGCCCACGGGACACGCTGGAGCCCTTCACCCCCTTCCCTCCCGGCCTCACAGCGGGGACATCCCCGATGTCCCCAACCCCACGCAGAGACCCTGGTGCCGCAGAGCTGTGCTGCCACGACCCAGATCCCCGCTTGCCTCCCCGACAGCTTGGCGGAGCAGATGGGCACGGCTGGGCCGCTGCGGCGGGGCGGCTTGATTTAATTAAAACCTGCCGCGGCTGTAACCTGCTGGCCCTCGACAGAACAGGGACACTGCCACCGCGGGACGCAGGAGCAGTGGGAGCTTCGCCCTGTCCTGCAATGGCACGGGGAGGGGACAAAGCAGAGCCCCTGTCCCTCCTTGCTCCACTGTACCAAGGAGGGGGTGAGGACCGAGGCTGCCATCCCAGGGTGGGGACATTGGGACATGGAGCACCAGGAGGAAGATGCCCCGTGAGCTGTGACTGTGCCCAAATCCGGCAGCTCCCGGCACGGTGCAGAGCATCCTTTGTGCCGATGGCAGAAAGCATTCGCTCCGCTTTGGCACCCGGGTTCAAACAGCCCCCGCGAGCACGGGGACAGGTGCCGGATGCTCCGGGAAGCATCCGCGCTCACCGTGCCAGCGCCCGCTGCCAGCGCGGAGCCGCTGCCACCCGACAGCCCCGGCTGGCGCCGTCCCCTCGCCCTGGCACGGAGCATCCCTCGGCTGTGCTGCTGCGGGCACCCCGAGCCCAGCACGCTGCGGGGCTCTGCTGGGGGGCACAGGAGGCGAGCACATGGCCCAGCGGGCTCCAAAATTGCTCCGCTGGGATGTGATGATGCATGGTTGCAGCCAGCCCAGGGCCCCCATCCTGCACATCGCTGGCACAAAGCAGCGCTCCCGGTGCTCCGGGCTCCTCTCCTGCATCTCCAGGAGGGGGAAGCAGATCCTCAGCTCCACGGCTCCGCATTTCCACTGCCGCCAGAGCCTTGCTAGCCCTCCCAGGCCCCTGCCCAACCTGCTGTCATCCCGCAATACCATGAGATGTCACTTTGCAGGCTGCGAGCAAGCAGCGAGGTCTCCAGGCAGCCTAAGGACCTGGGTCTGCCCTGATGGGACCCTCCTGGAGGAGGTGGCTAGTCATACTCTAAGTGGGGACAAAAATGATGCTCAGGCACCCCACAAAGCGCTTCAGCCTCCTGTTTTTGGCTAGGAGCTGCTGCCTGCGTTTGTTCCAGATCCCAGCCGGCACAGTGAAATTAGAGAAGCGCCACGCTCCAGAAAAATCAATACTTCATTAATTAAACCTTTACACTTTTGCAGGGGGCTGCAATTGTATTTATGAGCAGAAAGATGATGTTCATGTCTCTCCCGGCTCCCCAAGCCAGCAGCAGGGCCTGCCCGTGTGCTCCCAAAAACCTTGGTGTCCCCATCCTGACACGCTCCCTCCTGGGGAAGGTCTGGAGCTCTGCTGGCTGCAGCCCTGGGATGCTCCCGTATGCGGAAACGCAAATCTCTGCAGCACCACCTCTCCGGGGGCTCTCCCACCAAAATGCATGTCTTCTGCCCGCCAGGAGCATCCCTTGGGAGGCAGGGAGCGATCCCTGGGAAGAGCACCACAGCCTCCGTGGTTCGCCCGAGGACCACCCGGTGCCCACACGGACCTTCGCCGGGCAGAGCACAAGCCACAGTCTGCAAAAGCAGCTGTTTCAACCCAAAACCGGGCACCAGCCCCGCTCGCCCAGCGGCAGCAGGGTCGCACCAGCACCTGCAGCATCATCAAGACACGGTTTGTCTCTGTTGACACAGACACTGTGGGGCAGGTTATCTCCTCCCCGAGGAGCGTGTTTCAGCACCGCAGCCGGCAGGAAGGGGAAGCTCCATCCCAAACCGCGTGGCTGGGCGCAAGGCAGGTGACACCGGAGCAGCTCGAGAGCTTTGAACCCAGCGGATTTTCAACGCGGCTCTGACATCTGCTGCGCGGGCTGATTCGAGCGGCGCGCGAATCCACAGTCTGGGCTGCCCAGAGCCCAACTTCCAGGCTCCTCCATGCGAGCAGCTGCCTTGCTCCAGATTTTGTTAGGAGGGGGAAAGCTGCTCTGGTTTTGATGCATCTGCTCAGTGCCGCCCCACGCTCCTCTTCCTCGCAGGCCTGCACGCTCCAGCCTCACACCCTGTGCGGTTTTTGGGCACGAACGATGCGCGCTGGTCCCTCCATGGTTTTTGCGTTCCCGAGCTCGCCCGATGCATCGCCTCGGTGCTCTCCTGCTGGCAGCGATGCTCCGGCAGCGACGCGTCCCCTCCTGCCCGGCGGCGTTCAGACTCCTCTGGTGGCCGCGTGGGACGGCTCCGAGCCAGGCAAGCGAGGATGCGGGCAGCAGGAGGGGAAGGAAGCAGATGGAGAGCCAGGCTGCGGGTCGGAGCGAGCCCGGACCAAAAGGGGAAGGTGGGAGGGGTGCCAGGACGGGCCAGGGGAGGACCAGGAGCGGGGACCCCCGGCGCAGAAATGCTGCAGCAGCTCTGGCATCCAGGTGCTTTGGGAAGTTTCCCAGGTTCTGCCTCACGGCTACAGGGACAAATCCATCCTGCATCGCAGTTTGCATCCTCCAGTGCCAAAACCTCCCTGTGCCAGCTCCAGCCTCACACCTCCAGCCTCTGACCAAGCGTTCCCACAGAGCAAGGGGTTTAATCTCCAGGTGACACATTAACATGAATATTCACTTGGAGCGGAAGAAAACACAGCCCCGAGGAGCCTGCTCCAAACTCCAGGTCTCGGAGACGGGGATGCTGTGCGGTGCTGCTCCTGGCTCCGCAACAGCCAAGCCCTCTGCTTCGGTGGTGGTGATGTGGGGAGATGCCGGGGGTCAGGGAGGGGAGGAGAGGAGCGAAGCCGGTGTCCAAGTGCCCAACGCGAGGGCAGCTCGCTCCTTGCAAGCGAGTGAAGGGGCACCGTGCCTTCGAGCACGCCCCAAACCGACTCCTGACTCGGAATACCGAGTTTCACGTTACTGCTCTGGAAGCAGACACGCACGCAAGCATTTCCAGCAAGGCGCAAAGCAAGGGAAGAATCCAGCTCCTCATCACAGCCTGCTCTGAACCCCGGACCTTTGCTGGGCTTCTCCCAGCACCGCTGCAGAGGCTTCGCTCACAGCCTGCGGCACCCATCGATCGTCCCCAGCAGCCCGCGGGGCAGCGAGGTCCTGCATCCGAGCCGGGTCCTGCTGCGGGGCACTGGGGGTCACCTCCCTGCTGGGGGGGCCAGGTGGGAGCCATCGGCCACGTGTGACACCTGACCGGGGTTAAGCACCTGTAACGAGGCCGGCAATTAGCAATCCATCTAGGGGCAGCAGCTGAAGGGAGCTGTTGGTTGCAGGCAGGGATAAAGCTCTGGGATCATGGGATGCTCCTCTCCTCTTCCTGGCTCAGAGCTGCTCCTCGCGGGAGCATCCTCACCACTGCTACCAGCTGGAGCCTCCCCTGCTCCGGGAGCTTCTCCCCACCAGACATCCATCGCCCTCCCGCTCGCCCCAGAGCCGGGCAAGTCCCCGCTGGGACGGATCCGGCCGCCGTGGGGGCGATGGGGCCGGGGACCCCCTCCGATGGCAGCGGCGGCTCCCGCCTGCAGCTTTGGCAGCCGCACAAAGGCGGGCGCCGCTGGCAGCTCTGCTCAGCCGCGTTCGCACATTCGCGCCGCTCCGGTGGCCAATTAGCTCAGCGAAAGGCAGCGGTGGGGAATCCCGGTGCGGGGCACGGTGACCGTTTCCCCTTCCGAGGCCGCCTGCGATCCCATTGCCATCCCACGATGCCAGGGCTGGTCCCACGGGGCGCTGACCAAAGCCTCCCCGGAGCCCCAAAAGCCACCACGAGTCACCTGAGGGCCGAAACAGTGGGGCCAACAGCTGCCAGAGCTTCTTCGGGACTCCCCGAAAGGAGAAAAAGTCACAGCGGAACCAGAGAGCCCACCAGCACTGCCCCAGCGCTCCCCTTGTGTCATCCTCTAACATCTCCTCGCTGTCGGTGTGCTGGAGATCAGATTCCTCCTCTCACCAGCGGGCAGAGACCAGCTGATCCCATCCCTTTTTGTAGGGAAAGGATCACAGGACGGGTTGGAAGGGACCTTCACCCCATCCAACCCCCTGCCACTGGCGGGGCCACCTTGCCCCACGGGGCTGCCCAAAGCCCCCTCCAACCTGACCTCCAACACTTCCAGAGATGGACCATCCTCTTCCTTCCCTCCTTCCCCAAAAGAGGACTCCTTTCAAGCATCCCACCCGCATCTCCCATCCTCAGACAACGCTCGCTGCTCCCCCAGACCCCACATCTCACCTCACCTCCGGGGCAGGACCATCCCCTAGGGCTCTCCTCCAGTTTGACAGGGAACAGCTGATAACTATTTTTTTTTTGAGCATGTTTTTTAGCTCCTACCCTAAGGCCAATCTCCAACATGACTGTTGCCAAGGAAACGAGCTCTTTGCTTTGACAGTTCTGTTTTAAGGATCTCCTGCCTGCCCAGTGAGGTGTCTTAGAAATGGTTGCTTCAGATGCCCCGGTGGATTGCTTGTTGCTTCGCGGGCATCTAAACACACGCACGGCTCTGCCCAAGCTGCCAGGAGAAATTGTTGCTGCCAACTGTCCAAGGATGAAAGACACAAGTTGTGTACAGGGGCATCTGTAACTTGGGAATAAGGAATGGGGAAACCCTGGCAGCTCTGCTCCCTGCCCAGAGGCCGGCGTGCTGCTGATGGGCACCGCGCATCGCCGCCGCCTCCTGACTTCCCAGAAAGAGGAGGGAAAAGTCATTCTGAAAGGAGAAAAAATGAGGGTTGAACCCCGCTGGTCCTTCACGTGGCTGCAATGGATGCTCTGGTGTGCCCAGCGGCAGCAGGGAGTCCCCACATCCCAAGGGATGCCCTGGGAGAACGGAGCCCCCAGCTTCGGCTGTGTCCCACCAGCTCCCCTCTGTCATCGCACGGACTCTGCCTTTTGGAGGTGAAGTCCCCAGCATCACAGGGAGGAAAAAAAAACAAAAAGCCCAAGGTGGCAAAACGCAGAGAGGCAGAGCACCGAGATGCTGACCTGCTGCTGGGCTGCAAGGGCAGAGGCAAGCTAACAGCATCGCACAGATGCCACCGAGCACATCCTGCCTCTGGAAAACAGGTCCCCAGGGCGCACGGGGCAGCAGCATCCCATCAGTTCCTGTGTTGTGGCCCGACCAGCGCTGTGCTCGCTGCTGAAGATCAGCGCAGGCTTCCCTGGGTGTGCAGCAGCCAGAAGTCAGGGCTCCATCAACAGCGGCCCCGATGCGGGGCAGGACAGCACCTCGGGGAGCCTGGAGCAACAGCAGCTGTCTGCAAAACCCGCTGCTCCGCACCGCGCTCACCCATAAATAGGCTGAGCTCGAAATAAAGAGGCTGAGGAACTGCAGCGGCACACCCGAGCAGCACACGGGGACGCAGCCGCCCAGGTCGCTGCCCCAGCTGGTCCCGGGACACCCGGGGGCTCGGCAGCCGCGGTGGCTGCTGCCGGTCCCGTGCCCTCGCCGCATTCCAGCGGAAGCCAAGCGTGACGCTGCGCAGGTGACCGGAATGGTTAAGCATCCTCCTGCCCAGCCCTCGCCGCCCGTCTCTGCTTCTCCGCCTTCCTCCGCTGTTATTTATGCTCGTGTTATGGAGCCTCGTCTAGGTAAGTGCTTCTGGCACTGGGGATGCTCAAACACAACACAACAGCATTTCTGCGTCTGATCCCTGCCTGGCTCCTCTGCTTGCCCCCCCTCTTCCACCACAGCGCAGCGAGAGGCTGGGACAGCACCGGGAGCTCGTCCCCAGCAGGACAGAGCCCCATCCGCACACAGGCGGATGGAGAGCACCGGTACCGCGCCGGTGGCTTCGCTGCTGCATTTTTTGTGCATGTTTTGTGGCCGCGTGCCTGGCTGGGAGCAGAGGGGAGAGAACTGGACCAGATGGTTCAAGCTGAGCTGACCCGGTAATCCAGGGGAGGATCGGGTACATCTGACTACGTGGGTGTCACCGTGCTGGCATCCCCTTCAAGGGCCTGTGGAGGCACCGAGGAGCCAAGCAGTGAGGATGTGAGTCAATCCATGCCCGGCCAAGCCCCTGGCTGGGTCACAAAAGGAGCCCAGAGATGGAGCTGGGCATTGGGGTGCCACGGCACGGGGGGCACAGCACTTCCCCGGAGGCATCTGCATGAGCACAACGTGCTCTGCAGCAGCAAACACCGGGAGAACAAGCCCAGCAGCAGGCAAGCAGAGCCCACCAAGCACCAGGACCACCACCCCAGCACTACCACCAGCCAACGCGCCTCGGGCTCGTGTTCAGGTCCTGCACCACCTCCCCTCTCAGGCTGCTCCTCTCCTGCGAGTCCCTGCATGGTCACATGGCACCCTGGATTGGGGTAAAACTAGGTTAAAACCGCCCTAGTGAAAACAAACAAAAATGTTAGCTTTAATGCAGATTCCTCCATCTGGCGGCGTGCCTGGCCGTGCCAGCTCCAGGGTGACTACCCAGATGTAGCCGCCTCCGGTCCCTCCGGCGGCTCCAACACCCCTGGAGAGGCGAGAACGCAGGGCGGAGCGGGAAGAGGCAGCGTCTCGCAGGCAGGGGACCTCGCAAACGGGGAATCCTGGGCAAACGGGTGCTTCCCTCCATCCCCTTCCAAAGAGGTGTCTGGATTTGGAACGGATTCGACTCTTGCTTCAGCAGCGGCACCCCGGGTTTGTTGGGATGCTTCTCCAGCAGATCCAACCCTAGGCGAATGCCCCCCGGCTCCATGCTGCAGACCGTGCCAAACCTGAGGAATTATTGGGATGAATTCCCATCTGCGCCAGCATATCCCCTCACTGTCTGGGTATGCGACGGGGCAGCTCTGCGGGATTTGATCCCAGGCATTGTCTTCAAATCCAGAGTTCCTGGTTGAGCCTAACGCGCCGTGCCAGAGCGCTGAGCAGCAGCTTTTCCGCGCCGCCCGTCCCGGCTCCCTCCGCTCGGCTGCACCACGGGACTCTCCGTTCCGGCTGGTTTCACTGATTCCTGGCCGCGGTGCCGGAGCAGCTCGCTTTTCCCCCCAGGCAGCTGACGGGAGCCATCCGGAACGGGGCCACGCAGGTACGGAGGCGGGGAGGTCGCGCTCGCCCTCCTCGTGCCTCGCTGGGGACGTCGCCGCTTCCTCGGCTCCTGCGCCGAGGGCTTGTGCTGGCACGGGAAGAGGCTGGGAGCATATGGGGAGCCCTGGTGGCATCTGCACACGAGCTGGGTAAAAGCACGGCCACACGCAGCAACCAAGGGATTACGTTATCCTCCGCCGGCTCCCAGGGACGCAGAGCTCCAAGCAGCCGCGCTGGGGACAGGAACCTGTCCCCATCCGTCCCCTCGCTCCCTGTGGCACCTGTGGGTCCCCACGCAGGATCCCAGTTGCTGGAGGGGCTGTGGCACTTCTGTTGTCCCACCTCCACACCCAGGGTCCCCCCGGTATCTGCAGGCAGCCTCCCGCGAGCTGGCTAAGGGCAAGCGGTGCCGATGTCACCCCGGAGCTCCTCCCGGGGAGCGGGACCTGCGGCCACCGCCTGCCCTACAGCTGGGGATCATGAGAGCCAAAGCTCTCCCCCAGCCAGGAGATGCTGCTCCCACCCGGGGCAGGGGGGTGGCCTCTTACAGAAGGACACAGAGAAAGCTCCTCCAGCGTGGTCCGGCCAAGTGACATCTCCAGAAAGACGGGGCCAGCCTCCCAAACCTGCCTCTTTGTGAACGCCAGGTGGGGAGCTCATCTCCCCTGACTTCAAACATCTCGAGATGGTGCCCGGGCTCTCCTTTCTGCCACCAGGAGCATGGACACAGGCCACCAGAGCAGCCCCAGCTCCCTTGACTCGGGGCGGTCAGCCCTGTGGTGGCCTCTGCACCCATCCTGCCGACCCACCTCCGAGACCCCCAAACACGGGGGGGCTTCTCATGGCAAGGGGAACGGACGCAAGACGAGCGGAGGGGATGAAGGACGGCGCTCCTCGCGCTGCCCACGGTGGGATGCCGAGAGCAAGCGACGCTGGTGCCACAGCACAGAGAAAAACAGCCCCGAGGTTTTGGCACGCGGAGGCTTCCCATGGGACGAGAGCAGGGCGCTGCTCAAACAAAAGGCTTACACAGCTCCGGAGAGCGGAATAACTGCGGGGGGAATAATCCTCGCGGCGCGGACAACCACGCCATCCAGCCCAAACACTCAGAAATCTGCCGACGGCAGCACGGCTCCAGCCAAGCGCACAAACGCCGCCGGGCAGCGGCACCAAAATCCATCGAGAGCCACGCGGCGCGAGGCTACGGCGCCGATGGATCGGCAGCATCTTCTCGAGCGTCTTGCAGCCAACCGCTCCGCTCGCGTTTTGGGGTCCGTTTGGCTTCCTGCGTCGGGTAAGGGAGAGCCCGTGGAGAAATCCTGCAGCGTCATCGCACCCGCGGCTTCGTGCCCTCGGACCGCGCAGGACGCCGGGACGTCCCTTGGCGGTGGGACGAAGCTTCGCCCGTGCACAAGCCATCGCGGTTTGGGGTCCTGCGGGAGCCCGGTGGCCACAACCCGCAGGAAACTCCGGGATGCGTGGATGGGACCGGAGCCACGG